>JADWQK010000799.1:600000-813122 GCA_017933935.1 Sesamia nonagrioides | reverse complement strand
ACGTCACAATTACAAAAGACGGTCTACCAAAACACTCGCCCTTCACTACTTTCTTTTTATTGCTTTCGCTGGAAAAAAAGGTGCTTCTAACTCCCCAGCAGCACAGCTGTCTGTTCGGGTAGAAAACACTTCTTTTCTTTCCGAAGGTGGTAAAATCCTCATAGACTATCCTCCGCTCGGGGACGCGGAGGGGTGTGCCGGTCTCTTACCGCCTAAAACACCACCTATGCGTTCGTCACCTGCCTTTCCGGGGTGCCGGGCACTCCCAATTCTACGGTAAGGTAGAAAACACCTACTGACTACATAATACAATACTGGGCATGTAAAGTAACTAAAATGACAAGAAACAGTCTAACATTAAATTAAATTATATATCGGCCGCATCTAGCGACCGCCAGCGACTTCGTTCGCGTGGAATTAGTCATGCTCAGCTCCTATTGGCAATATGTACGGCTGCGTTAGCTCCCGTTTTCGCAACATTTTTTGTTACTGCTCTGCTCCTACTGGTCATAGCGGGATGTTATATAGCCTAAAGCCTTCCTGGATTAATAGGCTATCCAACGCAAAAAGAATTTTTCAAATCAGACCAGTAGTTCCTGAGATTAGCGCGCACAAACAAACAAACAAACTCTTCAGCTTTATATATTAGTATAGATAGAGATGTTAGCTACCCACGCCGATATCCAAAAAAAGTAATCCTTAAAATTAAACGTAAGTAAAAACTTACTAAAAAGAGTGACATTAACTTATTCTAGAGAAAGAACATCTTGAGTTAATCAAGCCGACCAACTATTCTTATCCTATAAATAGTTATTGATGGAATAGTGTGCTTTTGAACAGAGGTTGGATTTTATTTATTTATTTAAACTTTATGCAGAAACATTGCACAATGGCGGACTTAATGCCTTGGGCATTTTCTGCCAGTCTACCTTGAGGTGATGCAGAGACAAACATGGTAGGTGCAAATAAATTAACATTAAAAGAGCGAAAAAAAACGTATTAAAAATATTATAATAAATACATAAATACATACATACAAAATATAAACAGTAGAGAGGGATAAAAAATTATAGATAGAGAAATATTAATATTATAGATAAATTATAAATTATTTTACTTGTGCTTTAAACTATTTAAAGGGCATGTCTAGCAAATAAGAGGGTCTCTTGTTGCAAAAGGCCAACAAATGAGTTATGGACCTTATGAAGGCCGTAAAAGGGGGTAGCGTAGTTTGCATAGTAGGTACATACATACCTTCTCGGTGTAAATGTATTTAGACAAGATAGATCACAGGCATTCTTAAACCATCAGTCACAAACGGTTGACACAATATTTTTCTTTAATTCCCAGAGCTTCAACACGAGCTTAGATACATGTATGTTTTTATACGTAAGTAGTTAAGTTACAAAATTGTGTGGTATTTGGCTTTCTGTCGAGGAAATGGGTGTGAACATGCAATATCCGCGTAGGCCCGTCGATACCCGTATACAACCCGAGCACGGCCCTCACCAAATGATAAAATAACACTACTCGACCCTCACACGGACTGTTTCGATATTATAATGTTCTATTTTAAACAATTATTCTTAAAATTTCCTGGTAGGTACGCCTTTTTGCAGTATTTAGTATATTTTATTGGAAAGTTTGTAACGAATATTTTTGTAGCAGCGGAATTTTAAGAACAAACTTACCGAATTCGGCAATTCCATTTAATTTATTTTGGGAAATTCATTGATTTTAATATGGCAATGAAAATGATATATTTGACAATTAAACTGTTAGTGTAGAAAGACATAAAGACTCTCTTTGTTCTTAATTACTGTTGAAGTTCATTTCATATGAAAATTATTACATATTACCTACAAGGTACTAAAAGCGGTAAAATAAATTACAATTAGGTATAGGCTACATATTTTGCCTCAAATATTACCGAGACTAAACTGCCGCCGCCAATGGCTGTTGAAAGTTTCACTCATATGTAATCCTCGATTTAAAGTCAGGGCAAATATCCCGGCGGCGAAGTCTCCCCGGCCAACCGGAATAAAACACTGGCTTTGGGATTTTCTGCAAGGCCAAAACAACAGACGTCTACCAACCATTATTATTCCTGTTGCGTAGAACCAAAGGGATTTTACCGTAACATGCCACAGAACTTTGTTACGGAAAAACTTAAAAATAAAGTAAAACTTTCCTTGCTCAACACTGTGCAAGTATAAAGGTCGATTTTTCTGAGACGCACATTGTTTGCATAGTTAAATTTTATCGAGTCGAACAAATGAACGCGCGTGGGCATTCTTCAAAAATGTCGGCACATGTGGAAAATAAATGGGGTTTGCCATCTAACAAGAGAAGGTTAGGTTATGAAGACATGCGTAGTAAAAAGGAAAATGATGACAAAGAAGGAAGCCGAGAGTGCGTAAAGCTGTATTCATCAGCGACCTGACCTATTTAGCTGCCCTAATTTCTGAACGAACTAAAAAGGAACTATGTATCTGCGTCAAGTCATGTCAATAGATGGCGATCATTTTGTCGAGTCAGCCTGCACAGTCTGGCAGTCAGCCAAAACTTGCTGCCGTGCAGTTCCGACCGATTTATGATAATGCGATCGCGTTGGATTATACCCAAAAATATTATAATATACTTACTGTGTATTTTCAATATCTAATTTAATTGTGCTAACTTTAAATACGTAACTGGTTCGAAGATCAAAATTAGTTATCGAATTACTAAGTCCTATGTGCGTGACGCCCTTGGGCGAGATGGAGCGGCGACATCAAAAAGGTGGCTGGTAGTGGCTGGCGGACAACTGTTCAGGATCGAGCTTGTCAGCGTGCCATGAAGGAGGCCTATGTCCAGCAGTGCTCGAGTAGAGGCTGATGATGATGATGATGATGTGCGTGGGCTAGCTATGCTAAAAGACACTTAATGTTAAGTTAAAGCCGTGCCTATATCCGTGTCATGCCAATCAGTTAGCTCAGCCATTAAAACCAATCAATCGATATATTACCACAAAGTAGGCGGATTATCCTTAACGATTGCGCTATCCAGCAAGACTAATTAATAAAACGGTTGTGCGCAGTCTAATTATTTGGTTTACTTCGTGTTTGAGGCATTTAATTAAACGAATTGGTCTTCCGGGCTGTTTCCTTTTTCATCAAAATACTCGTATTTTAATAACATTGTGTACAAACATCAAGGAAAATTACTTTATCTAAATCCAAAGTTCGTAACAGAAAAGGAATCTTTTATGAGTTCAGGGATTTTAAGATAACCTACTACTTAAGTAGACGGAAGGTATGTGGGCTATTTAGCTTCAAATTGGTAGAAAGCACGAACTAATTTAAAGCGCCAGTGAATTTAGGAAATGCTATTAGTCACTTGTCGTAGACAGAGAGTAAACTATCTCAGGAGCTGTCCTTCACTTTCTAAAGTTCGAAAGTAACTCGGCGGTTCACAAGGAGTAAGGAAGTAAAAACTTACCGCTTAAAAATAAAATTTTTACTAGATGCTGCCTGGCCAGAAAACAATACTAACGATGGAGAAGTTTTAAAAGTACTTTGCAGTGTATGCTGGGAGTGTTAAATAAAAAACGTACCTTCATTCTTGTTTCTTAGTTCATAAGTAATTTCAGAAAAGAGTTGTAATGTATTTATTAAATACTCGCTATGACCAGAGGTTTCACCCGCGTAAACTTCGATCACGTGGGGAAATCCGGATAAAAATAACACATAGTATTATTCCTGGTTGTAAACTATCTGTGTGCCAAATGTCACCCAAATTTGTTCAGTAGTTTCTGCGTGAAAGAGCAAACAAACATCCATCACAAACTTTCTTATTTTGAATATTAGTAGGATAGTAAGAAGTAGAATAGGATACAAAATTGTAATAATGTAATCTCCGATATAGGTAAATATAGCGTGTTGTTTGAAAGAGGAGATCATACTGTGGTCCCTGGAGCACAGGCAAATGATCCATCATTTCCCTGTAAACTTACATTTTAACGTTTGAGTCAGTAAAAGTTTGACAAGCTCTTCTGATCCGCCCAGAGTGGGGAGGTATTTGATGATTTACCCCATAAAAAAGTAAACAAAGTGTGAGGGGCTTGTGGCTAAGTAATAACAGCTGGACGTGTCGGGTCAACCTATGCTTGGCGCGGTTGGGCCACTGTGTGTCGGAAAATACGTTAAGCCGTTGTCTCGGTATTCATTCGTAAATCTAAAGTCGAACTCCGAAAATTTGGCAACGAGTAACTAAATTTTGACTGTCAAATAGGCAGTTGTTGTATCTAAAATGGTTGTATTTAGCTGGATCCGCACCCTAATTGTATAACACACTACTACTATTGATATGAATCATTTTGAAGCATACTGTTAGTCCATTGCTCCATATGTTAGAAAAAAATAGCTGCTCAACAACTTAAATGACGCAATGAATGGTGGTGAAATGTCAAAACGAAACCCATTGCTACTGATAGTGTGTTACGCAATTGGGTGCATTGGGGTCCCTCCACCATCTTTGGGACTCAAGTCAACCCCACCTGCCAGACGGTGCACTTGCTGACATACGGACGGGGCCCTGACGCCGCCTTCCCTTTCGGGGTTGAGTGGTCAGACGGCAGTCGCACTCGTAAAAGCCAAAAATCGCCAAACATGAGAAGGAACAGAAGTAAAGCACGAGTTACAGCTAGGGCGCCGCCGCAAAACGGCGCGCAGGAGCCCCGCCTGACTCCTGGGTAGCCCTAGCCCACAGGTCACCCTGTGGGCTAGGGCTACCGTGACAGGGGCGGACACGGCTGATAAATAGCGGACCCCGGGCTCCAACGCGAAAGCCGCGGATGCAACCGGGACAAACGCTGAGATGATGATGAGTGTGTTACGCAATTACCCTGTCTAGACTTAGGAGAGACTAGCTGATCTCAACATAGGAAAAGAGTAGGCAGATTGATTAATGTATGATAAATATGAGCACAATGTTCAAAGCTGGACTAAGCTAAGAAATAACTAGAACTTTATTCTTATGACTCAAAAAGGTTCATATTTCACATCTCAGTCTAAATAAAATGTTCACAAATAGATGTATCAAGATGAACAAGATAATAAACGTTAAGAATGGTGGTGATATTCCGAAGAAAAAGTTTCATGATTTACAGAAAGGAGGGAATTGATTCGATACAAGGTTCATTTATCATTTGGTGGATCCTAAGCATTTACACGCTTCTTCAGGATACATTACGGCAATCCCTGAATAGGGTTAAGATCGGATGCCGATCACGTATTTTATTGAATAACGTTTCTCGGAGCGCGTTTTTTCTGCGCCACTGTTAAGGGGTCAAGAGCGGAGGTCATTGAAAGTCTCACCTAGATACATGACCTGATTTAAGGTTCTCCGTTTTGTTAGCAATAGATGTGTTTTGTTTAAGATATAAAAGTTGAATGCTCAATTAGTGAAATTTTTAACAGATTTATTGTATTTTTTTGTGTTTCTTCTTGTTCTACAGCCTATAGAGGTCCACTGCTGGACAAAGGCCTTTCGCAAGGTTTCCTTTTACATTGGGGGGGGGGGGAGGTTCAGCCATAATCACCACACTTGGGGATCGCAGCATTTGATAATGTACAGGAGAACCCCTGCTGTTCGCTAGTCGCTTCTTACGACACCCACGGAAGGATATAGGTTGGTACTATTCTAAACCCGGTACACGAAGGGCCGGTACCACACGGAGGCCCGGTACCACACTTAGGGATGTTTGTAACCTTAGAACTCCGTCATATATGTCACTGTTACTAAGCAAGCTAAGGTGTATTAATTTATGTGGGATATTTTCACAATTAAAAACTGAAAAATAAACACTTTAAATATAAAAATCAACTTTCAAAAACAGCACAACAAAATGAAAAATAAAATGTAAACGTTCAGATTGTGCAAAAAACAAAAATACAAAATCAAACACACGGTGTGTTTGATTTTGTATTTTTGTTTTTATTTTTTTGTAAAGGTAGGTTTTTAGAAACAAAGTTGGATTTAAAATTAATTTTATATCTAAAAACTGAGACTTTTTAGAGTAACGCATATAGTCGTCTACCTAGCCCGTCAGCTCAACGATTTCACTTTTATTATACTTATTGTGGATTGAATAAGAAAATACTTCTTATAAACAATCAATCAATAGGACATTTTTCGGGTTAAAAACCAAGTGGTTTGAAATCATAATCTTTAGCAACTACCTTATATGAACAAATACATACCCACGAAAATTCATAAGATTTACAATCGATTTAAGTGTGTAAACAGTGAAATCGAATGAGTAATAAAGGGTGTTGGGATCTGACCCTTAAAGATAAGGTAATCCTAACATCTTCCTTACCAATAACAAACAGGACGTGCTGATAGTTTACATTAGATGGGCGAGTGGGTTCACTGAGGTAAGCTTATGCTCGTAATAAAAACAAGGGAGAAAATAAATTTTAGGTCACGCCACTAAAAACATTCAAATTTACCAATATCCTAAATTGTTTCATGCTAGTGTATTAAATACTAGCGGTCGCCAGTGACTTCGTTCGCGTGGAGTTAGTTATGCTCCGCTCCTATAAGTCGCAGCGTGATGATTCAAATCGGATCAATAGTTCCTGAGATTAGCGCGTTCAAACAAACAAACAAACTCTTCAGCTTTATATATCAGTATAGATTGATGGTCACAATGTATGTAAATGGGTCGAAAAGATATATATTACCAGCACTGATTTATTCTGTTAGATGGGCTATATAGCTTGTTATTTTTTTGTATTTACAAAGTGAGAATTGACATCATTATTTTAAACAGTATTTCAAAACTAGTCTTTATACTTTTAAACTTCAACCAACACCGGCTTCGCATTAGTATGAATTAATAATGCCATTACATTTCAAGAACCAAATATGTAAATTTAATTTGTATCCTAGGTCTCTCAGCAAATCTGTCACTCAGTTCCACTAATCGATAAATCTTCTAATTCTAGATTAAATGCGACGGTGCCTAACGAAAACTTTTCTAGGGAGTTTACGTCATTCGGTTTGCACTCGGATCACGTAAGAGCTAAATTAGAACCAATTTCTTCTATTCTGTTTCGAAGAATTGGGTTAAGGTGTAGGTATACTTTGTTATCGGTATTGTACCCAATACAAATGAGGAATCTGTAGGCATTTTTACTTCATGTAAGAAACAATGTGGAGAGATATGCCTGTATGCAAAAACATCGGAAAGTCATATGTGGCATCCAACAATCCGCACCGGGCCTCAGTGGTGTACTTTGGGTCACTTCCTTTCAGAGAAGGAGGCTTGTATCCCAGCATTGGGAAAATAGGCTCTTTATACCATGCCTGCATTAATAGCAACTCACATACCGACATACACATACCATCAAGATTACAATAAATAAGGACCCAAATATTCTAATCATATGTAACTATAAATTAATAGACATAACTGAAACTGAACGCTGAACTAACAGTCACGAACTAACTGAACAGCGTAATCTAAAGTTTCATGATCAGAAACTACCAAGTTCATTGATAAATGAAGTGGGAATTCTCTAGTAAAATATTGTATCCCATTGATTTTCCGAGTGGCCTTCCCTACCCAAAGAGACATGTTTGTGAAATTGCTGTAACTCTCTGACCTCAGCGCTTATTGGAAATAGCGGTAGCGTGTGGAAATGACGGCGACGACACTTCGAACGTGTTTGCAGTGTCATATATTTTTCTTTTTGCATTGAAATATGAAGGCTACTGATATGATGTGAACGTGTCATGTCACAAGATGCCGTTTTGTTTTACGCGTATTTCAGACGCGATGTATATCATGAATGTTTATACAAATTTTCGTGTGTACCTGACTTTGGCATTATAAATAAGAATGGTTAATGTATTTCTTTCTTTGAGCTTGTCAATTTTCTATGAAGATATTTAAGAAAAAAAGAGATAAAATATCACGGCTACATTAATTATATTACATTTTAATTAGCTTGCTAGCTAGCTAATTAAAATTTAGCAAAATAAGTATGTGTATTGTTATCGTCTGACATCTAGCTTATCAGGGACCGCTTATTATTATAGGTCACAAACTATAACCAGATTAATTTAGTTTGTGATTTTGATTTTCCATAAATGTAACGATCTGAAAGCCGAACATGTGTTGGGCTCGGTGATAAGTTAATTGAAACGGACACAAAAATGTGCTGGACCCGAATAACTGTTCGGTTACACGATTGAACGTTACCATAAACTCTATGAGATGTCTACGCAATTTGGTCGTGGTGATACCCTCGTCACTGTCTAGTGGTAATGCGACGCAACGCGACGGACCGCACAACGAAGCAATAAATAAACTTTAACAGTTTACTATCAACCTTGTATTTAATTGTGTTAATACTTTCTGTTTCACTCTCATAAACTTTAACTAAAACGTAATTGAGACGCTCTCACTCTCTAAATAAATATATTCCGTGAAAAAAAAAATTCATTCACTTTATTCAGAACATTATTTAAAAAAATGAATGGAGCTGGCGGTAAACTTTAAACAAAATAAAAGTAAAACGATTGGAATATGCCAAGATTTTTTCCGAGCGTATTTCAAGCGTATCCTAACCTATTCCGGAGCTGTGCTCCCGTTTGGCATCAAGTGGAATGCGGTCAACTCCGGTCTTTTAACAAAATAAACCAGTGAGCTTTACTTTAAGCGAGCCTTAATTTTATTATTTATTATCAAAATCATGTAGATATTGATAAGTGCTGCTTTGTTTATTTGAATTTTGATGAAATTAATAGTATAATGAATAATATTTAATTAATCCTTACTAATATTATAAACCGAAAAGTGAATTTGTTTGTTTGTTCCGCTTTCACGCCGTAACTACTCAACCGATTGCTTTGAAATTTTGCACACGTAAAGTTAGCAGTCCGGATTAAATAATAGGGTACTTTTTATCCCGGAAAACATTGATATTCCCGAGGGAATTCTAAAAAGCACGATATAACCGAATTCCAAGCGGGTGGAAAGCTAGTATATTATAATTAAATATATACCTATAAATAAAAATCGTATAGTTAAGAATCTTAATTCTAGATTTTTATTTGAATTCGAATAATATATAATGGAAATGTATAAAAGCTTCATAAGATATAATGTACTGCATACCTATAATATCTAAACGAATAGCATCATAAAGATTGTGTTGCCTAACTTCCGATTTTCTGGGAAACCCTGAATTATTAGGGTACGATTTATTTGATCGAACCTGAGAGTTACTGGAAACACTCCAGCAAAATAATCAGATAAGAGTGTTCAGTATTTTGGTGAACTTTTAAAAAATGTATAAATTCAATCGCAGCAAGGAAATCCCGCAATGAGCCCGCGTGGTAAGGCCTGTTCCCAATAGTGGGAACATTCGTTATAGGTTTATTATGAATATTATAAAATAATCCTAGTCCTTGTATTTACACGAAAACTAGATCTTCAAACAAAAAGTCGCTCAAGCCGCTACTAAACGATTTAAGATCTAAACTCCTGCTACGGAAACATCGGCCATCCATGTAACAATATACGTACAAAAAATCCGATTACGTTACACGAAACGAATAGTGTAGGTTACTGCGGGTGACCAACGATGTCTAGTAGATAAGACTTTATGTACTGTACTGCGGCCACCGATATAAACCCACGAGCTGCTCTTTAAGATAGAGACACTATAAAAGTAATCTCCCCTCGTTCTTATACCCGCTAGTCAATTTGCTTTTATGGTGATGTTCTGCGCTTGTTACGCTTCTATTATCATTCCTGGCTTGAATGTATCTACACTTAACAACTGTAAAACGTCTTAATTGTTTTCCTTAACCACATCCTATTCCCATAGTAATGAATTCCAATTTTATTTACATTTACGTTCAACACTAATTTGCTATTTGTTAATGTTTAACGGTTGGTTAAGTAAATGTTTACTGATCGAACATTAAATCTGTACAGAATAGTTTGCGTTGTTAACGTCCGTCCTTCAGATTAGAGAAAAATATTGGACACGTATATTTTGTTTTATCAAATCAATAAAAATTGACAAATATAAAAGGCATAAAAGGTCAGGAGTGGTGGCTGGTGACGTCACTGGCCGCTAAAAAGTGTAGCGTGCAGTGACGTCAAACGAGTTTTCAACGCGCTGTGTCGTCTTCATTTTTTTTTTATATGAAAGAAGTCAAAATACGTGTCTAGTATTTTTTGGAAAACTGACTGACGGATTAATTATTTTTTTAGTCAAATACCCTATTATAGTATCGATATAATTATTTAATTTAACTGTTGGCAACCACTTTGCAGACAACATAATATTTTCAGTGGCATTAAAACTTAAGCGAGTAATTCATTTGTGTTATCTTCCGCTTTGGAGGCGGATGGTCACAAAATTACTGTCAGAAATCAATTGGAGTTTGTTAATATCAAAATAGGTCATGACACCAAGGTTATCTTTCATTATCACCTTCATAATTGAAAGCACAAAAGAATCGACATCCATAAATTTGCGGTTCACAACCTCAGGCGTTGAACGTTATCAAAATTAATATTTTAATAAGGCGCCGGCAATAGGCAGGATCCGTCATGGTGTGAGCAGCAATCACTCACTGCCGCCGCTGCTCCCGATATCCTCAAGGTTCTTTCTCAACTTAAATCGAGGTCATTAGCAGCTTTATAACTTAGCGCAAAGTTCAGCACTTGACAAAAGATATTTCTGCTGAATAATTTCGGCACCATTATCTATTTTATTGAACGTCGATGAAAGTTTTTAGTTTTTAATAGTCATTATTTGAAATTGGGTCTCGGGAAGGGTTACAATTTTACTTGGTAGTAACGTTCGGTTTATTTTTTAAATTAAGACGATGCTGTATTTCGAAACAATATTCATTTATTATTTTCAGGAACTGGGGAACAAAAGAAAGGGCATTGAAACTGTCCAAGTAAAATTGTAACAATTCACTAATTTAAAAAAAAATCTAACGATTTACATATATTAGATTAAGGTAATCTAATTACCTTACAAATTCCGTAGAGAAGTCAGCGGCGGCATCACTCGGTTCTTCCCAGCAGGATGCAGTGGCATCGCTCAAAAATTGTGCTTGAGCAGACCACGCGTCACAAGCATGTAGTACGCGCCTAAGCGCACCAACCGTCATTCGCACTGCTGCACGTATAAACGCCCGATCTATACATAATACAACCTTACCTTTAAAAACATCTAGACAAACTTGTGACATAATAAATAAAGTAAAAAAAAAATAACTGTTTGCCAAATTAACTAGCTGCTTAAATTGTATGTATATTGAAATCACAACTGTCACTCTTTGTCCGTTGTATGATATTACAATAACACAGAAAATTGACGTATCTAGTGTGTCATTGGGTTTGTAATAGTCTGTTTAGTTTTTTTTTTTTGTTCCAACTACATGTCGGCGATGTACTGCGAAAACCGCAGAGAGTGATGGCCGTCAGAGTCATACATGGGTATCGCACGATCTGCTATGAGGCGGCCTGCCTACTGGCTGGAACCCCGCCCTGGGACCTGGAGGCGAAGGTCCTCCGTCACTGTACTGATGGCGTGAGCAGGCGCGAGAACGGGGCGAACGGCCGATGCAGCGTCAGCTTGAGCAGCGTCGGTCGCAGCTCAGCGAGGTTCTAGTGGCGGAATGGCAGGACAGGCTTTCACGCCCTACCTTTCACGCCTCACCACCATCGAGGCCATCCGGCCGGTACTGGCGGACTGGCTTGGGAGAAGGCATGGCTCCCTGACGTTACGGGTGACCCAGGTGCTCTCGGGGCATGGTTGCTTCGGAAAGTACCTGTGTCGCATAAACAGGGAGCCGGACGCCCGGTGTCACCACTGCGTCAACTGCCGGGAGGATACGGTGTAGCATATGCTGGCAGAGTGTGCCGCTTGAGAGGAGCTGCGCCGTGTCCTCATCTCTGAAGTAGGCAGTGACTTGTCGCTGCCAGCCGTAATCAAGTCGATGGTCGGCAGCTAAGATTCCTGGGATGCTGTGGTTTGGCTGCGGAAAGGGAGAGGGAGATCTCGTCCTCTCACCTGACCCGCAGCAGGCGTACCGGGCGTCGTCGGAGGGCGGATAACGCCCTCTTCCAGCCCCTCCTAAATGGGTCCTGGGGCGATAGACGCGGGGACATCTGTCGCCCCGCAAATATCAGGACCCGAGGCGGCGGCGCGAAGTGTTCCACGCGCGCCACTCTTAGACGTCACGGAGGAAGTCCTACACCTCACTCTCCTCCCTGACCCGAGGAGGCCCATGGTGGTGGGCCAGCACCAATCGGGGGTTGCGGAAGCAGTATTCGTTCTCGCAGCCCCCGGTGTAGGTGTGAGACGGAACACCCGGGTGGTTTTTAGTCAGTAAGAGTCTGACAGACCCCGTCGCCCGCCCCAGGGCGGTGGACATCAAAGAGGATTTTCCACCCGGGAAAAAAAAAAGATAAGGTGATATCCATACACAAACACAAAACGTAAAATTAATCATCAGAAATATATTCAGCAAACATTGAATTCTGTCTCTAAAAGTTTATCCTTAAATCAACATTCACAAACGGAGGTCAATGTTTTCTGAAAATGTGTAAGTAAAAGATGATAGACAGCACTTTCACACTGGTCTCAGTCCACGAACCACAGTGTTTCAAATGAAGACGACACAATCGCATCCCAATAACGACATGTGTTATCAAGCTTTCATGTTAAGCCTTTTATGTAGCGTCCTTTGTATAAACCTACATTAATCTAACTAGAGGACCATTCAATTAAGTCCGCTATATCTTTTGGAGCACAAAACTTTGATGGTATCAATCTAAAGTTAAATCTTCCTGGAAATCGAATACAAACTATGTTGCTTCAGGGAATCACTAGACGTTCTCAATGTTAATATTAAAAAGACTATATACACATAATTTTTTTTTTAATTTTAACGTTGAGAATACTTTTTAATTAGCAGTTAATTTTAAATCGGTTTTTAAATATAGATGTCTGTTACTTTAATTGTTTGGGAGGTCGCTACTCACCTATTTTCACTGGTTGTGGATGTAGAGCCAATAGTCCAACAGGAAGGCTTTTGAAGATCACAGTTATGTTATCTTTAAAACTTTGTCTTTCTTTCTCTAATACTTCCTCATTCTTCAAATGTCTGTCACTTCTTTTTTCAGTTTTTTCTTTAAAATTATGTACCGAAGACGCATGCACCTTGGGATTCATTATTAATTCATCACTAATATCACTTGATAAATCTATTCTATCATTTATTCTCCTAATATCATCATTGCTATTTATATCATCTCGTCCCAACTTTACATTTGTTGCTACATTCACATCTTCTACGTCTATGCTATTTACATATTTATTAAAAGATTCATTTTTCATTTCCCTATAACTATTACGTCTACTATTATTTCTATTATGAAAGGGCTTTCCCTTCGCAATTGAATTGTTTTCGATTTTAGAAGTTTCAACGCCTTTGTTATTTACATTATAATTTCTCATACTTCCCGAACTAATATTGCGATTATCCACATACGATTTACTAAAATTTAAATATAATATTTTTTTGTTTACACTGTGTGCTTCTGAAATATTTATATTTCGATATAAACGACGAAATTTTGGATTTTTAGAATTATTTTTTACATAAAATTCATCACTGACAATTTTTTTTTCTATGATTTTATCAGTTGTCATCAAACGGTCGGGATCTTTTTGATTTTCTATTGTATTATTGTCAGCATCGCCTCGTTTGCTGCGGTCAAAACGTTCGTATACTAGTGCTTCATCACTATCCCTTAAGTTGTCTAAATCTTGAGCGTTATCTTCGGCATAAAGGGTTCTGTTACTTATTTTGTGGAAGATATCAACATCTTTTGAAGCATCTAGCCAGAGCCAGAAGAAGTTTCCTTCGAGCATGTTAAGTCGCTTGGCCTCATCCATAACGAGCTTAGCGTAATTGACATCACATATCAAGACAACGACGCCTCGGGTCAGCCTTGATATCTCAGCTAGTCGCCTGCACACACAAAATAAATGGGAGTAGGTATTTACCATTGTTGATCACGCTATCCTAATAAAATTTTATCGTTGTTCAATAGCTAGCAGTGACAACTTTACATCCATAACAATTCAAAGTGCCGAACAAAATTGGAAATAAGTTCAATTACCTGAAAAGAACGTGGCGAGAAAACTTTTTTGGAAGCGATAGCCATTTCGGATCTAAAGGCGGAGCAGTTATTATTGAAGACAAATCTTTCCGTAGGGATAGTGTGGTGTAAATATCTTCTTCTGCCAGCAAAGTAAAGGAGTGCCAGTGGGTGTGCAGCAATGTTGCTCTGGAAAGAAAAGAAAAACTATAAACATTCTTAATAAAATCGTTATCTTATCTTACCATAAAGTTCTTTTCACACTTCTTGTTCAAAAAGACCGTCATTGTAGCGTGCCAAAGAAGAAAAAAAAATAGCAATTAATTCTCCAGGGAAAGAAAATTATTTTTATTTTTGACTTTTCCTTATAAAGCCTACAAAAACGTTTTTATTCACAAGTAGAATAATCATGAAAAAGACTCGATTAATTAATATAAGTAGAAAAATCATGAAAAAGACTCGATTAATTAATGTTTCATTAAAAAAAAACATTGAAAATGCATCTAATAGTGATCTCTTAGGATGAATACGTGCATTGCATTGCGGTTACAGAAGAAATAAAAAAGATATCATCAGCCTAGCCTTTTCCACCTATGTGAGGGTCGGCTACCAGTCTAGCCGGATACAGCCGTATATCAGTATTTTACATGGATCTATTTTAATTGCGTAATACGATACCCTTTGGTGAGACTGTTACAGAGCTACGAATGACAACCGGGCTTAGCGTGTTTTGCGAGTTAGAAGGGGTCTCAGAAATCAGAATGTAAATATGGACCCATCCACTAGCCAACCTCGGTAAGTTTAACCTGACTGTGGGGATGTTATTACATATTTAGCAATGGGCCACTCCCGTGACTTTAAAAAAGAAATTATTAACTAGAAATTTTGAGAATGTTTTTCACATTGTAAATACCTACTATTTTATTCGAATTGGCGACTATAATTTATTTAAAAATATTAAATAAATATTAATGACTGTCAATGATTATTAATAATTTATTTAACAATATTAATTAAATATTAATGATTATCAATGATTATTGATAATTTATTTAAGAATATTAAATAAATTATTGTATTGGACTATTTCATTTTCTCGAATCGTAGTGAAAAGTAGAGTGTAACACACGGTGTTAAAAAACCATTGTAACTCGTTTACTATTTACTCCCTCGCCCTCGTATATAATGAGACATTTTAGCCCCTCGTATAACAATCTACCTACTATTGTTACTTTGAAACAAGAAGGAAATTTACCTGAGCGCGTGTAAAGTTTCTCGAGCAGTGATTTCCAGTCGAATCTCTAGTGGAAGCAATTCCTGTGAAGAAAACAACTTTTTATAAGTATACATTTATGATAATGCATTAGAATAATAATTATGTTCATTATGGTCATCATACTTAATCGTGTACATATTATTATCATGTCGTCAGGATTTGACCATAATCTGTATAATTTGTATTTGAGTGGTAATATCCTAATCATGCCGCGCTTTTTGAGGTTGTTATTAGTCTACGTCGAGTCGTAATCGGCACGAAAGTGGATAATAAATGGCCATAATTTACCGCGACACTCGTCCTACGTTCGCGGCTCGAATGCGGGATATTGCGGGGAATATCTCACCTCTGGCATAAAAGTTTTCCTACAGAACGACGGAGAATATATGTCCGCACATCAGGAATATTATGCACCTCATAAAAATCTGATTTTCTCCACATGTGACAAACTCACGCGTGTCTTTATCTGTGTTTTAAGACACTGTCGCGTTTTATTACTTGACGCATTGTTTGTTCTTTTTCGGAATGAATGTAAGTCTACCTATTTAAATAATACCTACAAGAGATTTTCTCAAAAGAAAAAAAACAAAATATTCCACCTGGTTAACTAGATTTCCTTGTATAGATGTTGTAGATCCATAGTACGGATTTAGAACTACGTAGATTGTTTGTGTAGAACGTCGGAGATTAAGTATATACTATTAATATTTTAATATATTCAATATGTCTTTTTAATTAATTTGTGTATTGAATACAATACATATAGTGCTGAATACATGGTCCACTAACAACTCAAGCGTACTTGTGACAACCATCCACATCACAGTAATAATGTGAAGCTACTGTTGGACTATGTTTCGTTATACATACTTACATTAATTAATTAGTTTAACTTTAGTGTGTTATATTAAACTAATGTGTTTTATTTAAGAAATAGTTAGTCAATTTGGTTATATGTACAATAATACTTTATTGCCAAATGTAGAGGCTTCTAAATAGCTTATCGTCAATTAACTTTTTATTTTCTAAATATGTAGTACTTGACCGCGGTTCCACCTCTGATAATCTGATAATCAGTTTGACAACGTTGATTGTAGTGCTAGGGCAGTTGCTTATTTTGAGCCTATTTATCTAGCCTTGAAGCCACTTAAATTGTAATTAAATGGGATGACCGCCGCAAGCTAATTGTTCCAGTACTTCTAAGTACGCGGTATAACAGACGAGGCGAAACGCTTCGTCGGGAGCGTAGTGGTGTCAACAACACAAGGGATACTCTCTGTACAACGGGTCGTCCGTTGACTGAAGGGTGACCTTACTCCTAGTTCAGCATTAAATAGCTATAAGGCCCACAGGACAAGAGGTGTCTTGTCGAATCCAGCTCGGCTGGGCAGAGTTCGGGAAGCTACGTTACATCTTCTCGTCGTCCAAGATACCACAGTGTCTCAAGTCTTTTACCAGTGTGTGTTACCAGTGATGACTTACGGAACTGAAACGTGGTCTCTCACAATGGGCCTCATATGAAGGCTCAGAATCACACAAAGGGCAATGGAAAGAGCTATGCTCGGAGTTTCTCTGCGCGATCGAATTAGAAATGAGGAGATCCGCAGAAGAACCAAAGTCACCGACATAGCTCTTCGAGTCGCTAAACTTAAGTGGCAGTGGGCAGGGCACATTGCTCGTAGAACGGATAGCCGATGGGGCAGTAAGGTTCTGGAGTGGCGGCCACATACTGGAAGACGCAGCGTAGGGAGGCTCCCAACTAGGTGGACCGATGACCAACCTGCCGGTGCCTTCACCAGGTCATCGGTCCACCTTGCTGGGGGCCTCCCGCGACCTTTCGCGGGAAGCCGATGGATGCGGACAGCATAAGACCGGTCAGCGCGGAAGGCCTTAGGGAGGCCTTTGTCCAGCAGTGGACATCTATAGGGTGAAGAAGAAGGCCTACAAATAAATAAGCGAATATAAACTTGAATCCAATTAAATTTGCTTAGGTATCAGAAGTGTAATTCTATTAATTTTAAGAACATTCACAGTCTGATCTTATTCTCAATCTGTCAAAAAAAAATTATTTCCTTACATTTTGACGTTTGTTTGTCGCCAAGATGAGACTGCGATCAGATTTTGAATGATTTAAATTACCAAAATTGCCCTTCAGATTTAAGTATGTAATTCTATAATAATATCCTGCGTAACACATCCCAATATAACTGCCTGTTATTAGAACTTGGACCTTGCCTGTTGTACGTCACATTAAAAGTTAGTCACTATTATGATATGGGCATTTCTGACCTCATTCCGTGAACGAATAACTGGATTTCGGAAAGCACGAAACGTCAACTTCAGAGAACTCTGCATAAACCCACGTCCACACACAGCTTAAACGACGGTGGCGAACTAATTTGCGTACGCTGTCAGAGCATTTTAAACACCAACTTCGAATTTGCAAGTCACATTCTCTCACAATTGCGAATGAACAATATTTCCTGAAACCAACGACGTTAATATGCTGCGATTTTACATTTGTTTACAAGCAAATCGTAGAGAATTTTTTGTTAAGACAAAAGATTTTTTGTTCTAAACACGTTGTTGAAGAACGCAAACGTTATAAAGTTTTTGTAGAAGAGGTTTATTTTCGCGTAACAGAATGGTTTGTTTACACGCAAAAGGTGGTCCCGACAAAATTGAGATAGAGAGATTTATGTTGAAAACTAAGGTTCATTTGCGAAGCCCAGCCGTTCCCTATGAGTTCAAAGAAAAGGTAAGGAGAGATATCTAATAATGTCATCAGCATATCCTATAAATAATGTCGGAACGTGTCGCGCACACCGTCAGTTGGTGCGGTCGTCACGTAGACGCATTATTTCACTGACTGGTTAGCTATTCCCGACTTTATCATAGCAAGGACGATTAATAGCTCTGCAAAATGGAACCGTTGGCAGTGTACTAGTCGACGACACCCACGACAACCCGTGTTTTTTTTATGATACAGAGGTATATAATTTTTGTTTTATCGCATGTTATTTATCTTGAATTTAGTCCTACGTCAGTTTCAGACTGAGCTAAAGGATTTATTATGTGGTTTTATATACCCAGTCAGTAATGGCATCGTAAACTTTTGATAATAGGGGTCGACTATCATCGATACTCTCTTCGCCGACAGTTAAAGCTGAACATAATTTATAGTTTTAGAAGGGTTCGCGTTAAAAATGTCGAGTGACATTTACCATTTTTTTTTTAATGTTCTCTCATATGGTGTGGTAAGTTATGATTATTTTTTTGTATGCATGATTGTAAACCAGTTATGTGAATTACAAATAAAAAAAAGGGCAGAGTAGCCCGCAAAATTCAAATTTTCTTACGTTTTTTACAGGTCTTAGTGAATGTTTATTATAATATAATGCGCGAGCAACACCCACCTAAAAAAGTTTCAGATAAGTACTCAAAAAAGGATTCCTATTCCTATATCACCACAATCATTCTCTCACAAAACACTTTCCTTAACAGCGGCGCCTGTTAAAAGTCTTGAAGCTGATGTAGTAGATTCCATTTCTCAGTTTAAATAAGAAGGCGCTGTGCATGTAGGCACGTTTGTCTTCAACTGTCAGACGTCTCTACCATCGTGGTTAAAAAGGTTCAAAAGACACTTTGGTCGGGAAAGTCTACTTTATATAACTTTTGTTTTACGACTTTTGGATTTTAGAAAAGGGAGAAAAATCGATTCTCTTACGATCACATACATAGATTTGTTTATACGGGCAGGGTGGTAAATTGAAGGTATATAAAAATTTACTTTTAAAATTTACTTTTAAAATTTACTTTTAAAATTTACTTTTTGATTTTGAACCTCTTCTTTATAAATGTGGTTTCAAACTTAAGTACACTGATGAATGAACGTTACTTAAATTATGAGAGTAATTGTTGTTTGGCCAGGAAGCAAACATTATAAGACATGCAACATCTACTAACCCGCACAAGGCTCATGTCATAGATTTCAGACCAATATGAGGCTTATGTCCAGCCGGTAGAAACATTATTGGCTATTACTGTGTTAAAATGTGATGTGAATGTAGCTTTTTGAGTATAGAAGTCGGTAATAATGAGTAAGCCGGTCATACATAGTTCGTTTAGTTGAAACTGATAAAACCACCAAATACGTCCCAGCGGATTCAAATGGCTTTACCAACGGTGGAATATTATTAGGTCAGTAGTATTTACGATACTAATAACTAATTCCCTCGTGGAGAGAGGTAATTACAGAAGTACCCCGCCGGGCAATTTGTTGTTGGAAGGGCGCAAAATGTTAACAAACGACTGAAGCCAACACTCCCTTTATCTTTATAATCCCTTTCTTAAAAATACAATTTAAGGGTTTCCTGGCTGTTGTGGAAAAGGTGATGGATCTTGTAACAAACATCAAAGTACTGTTTGAAATAAAAATAGGTAAGGACGGAAAAAAGAAAAATTCTGGAACTTTCCATAATATCAGGATATTTTAGTTTCGCCATATTTTTACAAGATATTCTTCGAAAACTACGTAAGAAGCAAAAAAGTGACCCTTTTTATATTATATAAATGAAGTTTCCATAACAGTAAGATTCACATGATGGTCATTGCCGTAAGTTTAAGTTTCTCACCACTTGAGTTTTATACTGATGAAGAGAAATAAAAGAGGTAAGTATGCACTTGTAGTAAAATGCAATAAGAAGCTGTACTTTGAAGTTAACTTTCTAATGGATTTATTTACGTAAAGTAAGTTAAAAGAGAACTTTACTCGTTCTAGCCACTTGGTCATGGATAGAGTTCAGTCCAAGAAGCGTATTGTAATCTAAGGACAAATTTTAAAAGTAAAACTGAACACAGGATTCCGCGTTTAAGAACAGTCAGTCTCATAATTGTAGTAAAATATTGACACTGACAACTCTTGAAAGCGATTTGAATGTGGTGATCGCGTTAATTTTAAAGTCTTTTTTTCCTTTCTTATTCTCTTTTTTAATATGCTCACGTTGGCAATGGCATAGGAGAGGTGTACGTGAGTGGGCGAGGCGCGCAGCACAGGGACTCCTGCGCGAACAGCCGCTGTCACCACAGCTGCGGCCGCGCTGCCCCCGCCGCAGACCAGCAGCGCTGCCACCCGCCGCCCGTCGAGTGCCGAGCACGTTCGCTCCAGCACTCGAACACCGAACCTGAAAATAATGGTACAGCTTAACAAGGAAAGCGGTGGTTCGTGGCATCTATTTCCCGAACGAAGCCCTCAGTTTTCATTGATAATTCAGGGCAGCTCCAATACAGTCCTGCCGATGATTGCTGGGAGGACTACCCGTATACCGAACATTGCAGTAGCAGGCATGTTGTCCGGTGTCTGTCTGGTAACTTGAATTTCATGTGTTGTATTGTATGTGAACGTATGTATTTTGGTAAGCTTTTGGTAACCTAACAGCTGCATTTAACTGAAATAAATGCCCTTTTTTTAATGTTGAAGCCTTTATACTTGATTGAGAGCCAAATTTAAAATATGTTAATAATACTTAATTTAGTTAAATTTTGTTAAATATGCGTGTTTAATCAAGCAGAAAATGTATGAGGTTAACTTTTTAAGCTTGTCTGAAATTTTACCTTTCACCTTTTATTTTGCTTTTTGGCGATTTTATTAAATCATCTTATTCCTATTCTAAATCAATTTACGAGCATAACACTTCTAGATGAAAAATATACAAACTGAAAACTAAAAATTACTTGCACTAAAATTCAATTGAGCTAGAAACCTTTTCAATTGTGATTACAACTGTCAGTTGAATATGCAGATTTTTCTATTCAATTACTACATAATAATTATTGTTAAAAATATATTAAATAATTTGAATATTCAGTGATATAGTCGACATATAATTATAAAGAATTAAATTTGGAACTTTGACATTATAAATGAAGAATCAATGCCTTTTAATACATATAAAAATATATGAGTATGTACTTCTTATGAAAGTTAAAAAATCGTGTTACGAGTAAAAAAATATTTATCCACGAGAATGGAACATTTGTTTAGACACTGTATCATATTTTACGTTTTATCATAATATTAATCTAAATTGTTCATGTTATACAAAGCCAAAACAACCAGAGATAAAAATAATAAGTTCAATAGTGAATACTGTCAGAGGTTTTTTTTTTTAGAAAACTCATTACTCTTATTTTTTCAGAGAAAATTAATCACGAAATAGCCAACAGTTTATTAACAGAGTTTAGTCTAGAGGTCACCTTACATGAAGTACTTTTTTGAACCCGTCTGTGAAAAATATCAAACTTTTTAAGGTCTCTGTTACGGCTTGGCTAAATCAAGTAAAACCTCATTTGTCAGAGAGGATGTTTTTTTTTCCTTTGGCAAGAGAGGATGATTTATGAAAACAATACTTCAAGATCGAGTTAACTGTGATCTTCTTTTAAACATGAGTCATTGTTTTAGGACCATAAAAAGTCTGTGTGGTTATTTGTGCTGTCTAATATGAACAAAGGCTTCAGTCGAAATCTCGAGCGCTGTAAACTGAAGTGCATAATCTTGTGTCAATCATACACTGGGTGCCTGAAACTCAACGTTAAGCCTGTAAACATGTAAGATGGCAGGAGACATAATTTAAATGTAAGTTTAATATATCTGTAAGGATAAACCAGGTGTTCTCACAATTTTATTTATGTGTCTCATGTTTTACATTAGCCACATAATTGAAGTTATTGTACCACCGGTTTCTCTAACGACAATCTGTTACAGTCAATCTTGTTTTATCATTGTGTATAGGAGGTCTTTGTTCCAATAAAAAATAATTTAATAATACCACGATAATATAAAACCCTTTGTGGATAGACACTTTTCATAAAATTTAATATGTCTAGACGAACTTTATATAAATCGTACGCTTATTGTGAAGTAGATACATTAAATTGAAACACATTACTTATAACGAGAACGTATTCCAAACATATGACGCTGTTTAAATCGCTATTCTTGTTACATTCATTATTTTTGCATGATTCGTCACATACCTAACTATTTCAACTCAAACTATGGAATTTAACAAACAAAGGAATTTTAACAAACAAAGAAGGGTAGCGCGACTGTTACATACGAGTAACAACTTCATAATAATACCAAAAACATTGTGTAAGCCAGCACTTGCCGGCATTGTACTTGACGGTATTCACCGCATACAAAATGCACTGTGAATTTTTGATTCAAGTATGAATAGCTAAGTGTGCCTACAACGTAATTATGACCACAATTAGTTCTCTGAGTATCATTTACACGGATCACAACGCCGCATTGGCCTATTTGCATTAGTAACTACATACAGCCTGTTTCAAACGGTATTTAATGTTGAGCTCTCAAAGATGGTATCATTCCTAATAATTTATGTAAAAGGTCAACCTATGACAGGATTAACATGACTTTGAGATAATTGGATGACTAAATCTTGAATAAAATTTATCAATTTATATTATTGTTCAACAATTAATTTGAACAACAAAACTGAAACATTTTAATCATCCTGTTTATATTGTTATCTAATAACGCCTTAGACCTTGTATTACATCGTATTATAGTAAACCAAAAGGTTTCATCGTAAGTAAACTTCAGTCTGAATCGAGTCGTTCAGTGCCTGAGAAGTCGTTTTAAATTTAAAGTCTTAAAAGCATCTCTAGTTCCAGTTTTTGCTCTTACGATATAAAACAATGTCTGCCCGTGGGTATCCTAACGTGTGGAGTAATTTTGAACGAATAGTTGAAGACGGTAGAATGTTGAAATTTGAAATAGAAGACATCCCAGAAAGTATGTGGAGTACTGCAGTCGAGTTTATGCTCGGCAACTACATTCGAGAAGACGTGTGGTGGAAAGCTGCCGGTGAGCTCGCACAACTAGATTCGTATTGAGAAAGAAATCGATGCATTATTTCCAATCTTACTTATCTGTTGCCGGCGTAAATAAGTGGATATTTTTTGCAATTACGAAAATCAAGAAAATACCTAAGTCATTAGCAGTAGTATGACCCGCGCCGATGCCCAATTATCTCGAGTCTGAGAAAAACCTTAAATGTGCTGTCATTAGGCACCCTTCTCGCCTCTCTTATCGGCCGACTTCTGAATTGTAAACTTTGTTTATTACTATGAGAACAACTGAATTAATTCTATCATCGAATCAGAACTTTGTTAGAATCTATAGACTGTAACGATTACATCACAGGGTCTGGAATCTTAGAACTTATCTATTAAATACACAACAAATCAATTTAGTAGATTATCAAGTTTGACTTTGCCTTCTGATTTGAAAAACTTATATAATCTGAATAATGTCGACAAAGTGAATCTCTATTCGCAAAATTAGGATTAATAAACACAATCACGGTATTGAAGTGATCATGTAATACATTATTTATATTTGCGACAGCGCAAAGACGAATTGGGTTATGTTTGTGGACGTGAAGACGAGCTTGTAAATTGTGAAGGGAAGATATGAAAGATCATGGATAATTAATCTTGCACTAATCATACTGACAGGCACAGCGCAGGACTTAGACGCTATACAAGAATACCGTGTGCTGCTGACATCGATCATTAGGCAGAAAATGAGCGTAGCGTGCTTCCTCGCTGAAGGAGATGGCTCAGGTCGCACACTCGTCGCTGTGAACATGTGCTTGCCGCAGGAAAAGGGACGCTTCGTTGAACACAGGCCGGTAATAACGGTTGTCTTACCTTTTTTCAGCCCTCCTTATTATTTCACGGTTTGCAACCACCTGAGATTCCATTTTTAAAATAGAATGCGAGGGCTTTAAAAATGCAAACGATTATGAAAACTGTTAAACTATTTACGCTCTGTTTATTTTTTTGTCTTCAATGTTATGCAGTGTCCCCTCATCCATTTCCATTCATTCTCTTGCTGGTACCTACTTATACAAAGGCGACCTAGTTTTCACCCATCAGCTCATCACTATATTCAGATGACCCATTTTGAAACTAATGGATATACTATTTGTAAAAACAAGCAAAACTCTACCTCGGAATTGAAATCTTCTTTATCGCTACTTTCTATTTTTAATTCGCCTTAAATACAAGTCGCTATTATCATCTTGCAAACAACATTATACATAATGTACAATCCTATTACTTTACAGCCCAAGTCTAAAGCGGGTTTATTATCCCTGCGAATGTTCGCGGAGGCCATGAAAGTGACAGCGATTTATGATAAATACAACGTGAACACGTACCTCATGGGAGCAGGTCTGTCTGTCGCATCCGAATACCGGGGACTGGGCATCGCGGTAGAATTGCTCAGAGCCAGGTAAATGATTTACCTTAATCCTCACAAAACTGCCCATCGGCCAGCCTATATACTGTACCCGTAATTACGGCCCGACTCACGTCAGGCGACATTTCTAAAGGACCTTAGTAACTCTATTACGGTCGACGAAGTAATCTACGCCCTCACATCCCATCTAGTGGAGCATCTAAGCTAAATTAGAAAAATATAGGGTATATTCAATACATTTATCAAGTTTTGTTGAACAGCTGGTATAAAAGCGACAAAGTTATAAGTTAACAAAAATACATCCCGAACAATTTTCGAACTGTCTGCTCGTGCGGGCTGTGGCAGGGGTGGCAACCGCAACTGCATTCCGATATCTACGAAATGCAATCCGTTTGAGGGCAACTGTACTGCATATCATTATGTGCTGGCGTTCCAGACCACTATTAACCTAGCTATTTGTCATTATGCAAAATGTAGGTTTATGTACATAAATCCAGTACTAATTTATTTTCAGAATAAAAGTTTCAAAGAACTTGGGCTTCCGTGCAACAGGCGGAATATTCACCAGTGCAAAAGCACAAAAAGCAGCAGAAAAAGCCGGCTTGGAATGCCTATACCACATTCCTTACAAGAAGTTTGGAAAAAATTGCAATATAGTGTTTGATTCGGACGCAGAAGACTTGAAAATTTTCGCAATCCGAACTGAATAAACAGTAACAAATAAACTAGACCCCAATTCATTTTGGAAGAACACATTCTTTCTTTTTGAATGCCCGAGAGGCCGTATTTTAGTACATGCCGCAATAATAACTTGTGGTATTGTCGCAAAAAAATAAAACTGATTTCTTCTTAATTTAATTACCTAAATATTGTGTTTTGCTACACATGTTAACGTTCGTTAGCTATTACAAAAAAAAAAAAACATGTCACATAGCAGTGTGTAATTTTCGTTTTAATAAACTGTTCTAAAATGCTATTCAATGTTTTAATGAAATTTTCCGCAGTGCTCTATTTTGTCCCTCCTTTCGAGGTTTGACGTGATCTGTAGATTATCATTATCGTTCTGTGTACTTTTAATGAGCGTCTCATTTCTAGTTTTTGTCATAACTTTAATTACTTAAATAAAACAGAATTTTTTATCGCTATTGTATAGTATTTAATAACCAATGCTTGTTCTTTTTTGTATCTTAACTTATAATATTTATAGGAGGTCTTCTGCAATCAATGTTTATTGCTGGTTTAAAATGACTTAATTACACTTTCCGTTCTCCATTTTCTACATATCATATATGCTAAGTATAAATTCATTAATTTATTAATATGTATTTAACTACTTATCAGGTTCACTACGACTGTTAAAATTGCAGCATTTTCCCATAATATCATCGGCATAAATATCGGTAAACTACCGATATTTTAATTTTACTATTGGTTTACGCGATGTGTGCTAGCAAAGCCCAGTCGTCATATTTTTTTCTGACATCATCAACAACTACCATCATATGTGAGCCAATTTATACAAATCTTTAAAGAATTTATTTAAAACCTAAGGCTTTCTCTTGGATCCACTCAGTTGTTTTTGAGTTTATCGCATTAGGATAAATTAGCAGATGCACGGGAGACTTTGTTTTATTTTATAGTCAAGCGAAGTCAGTCCGAATAGATATTTGTAATACAAATGTAATTCTGCAGATATGAAAAACCCGGTCAAGTGCGTGTTGGATTCGCGTTCGAAGGGTTTAAGGGTCCTTTAGGCTTTTATAACTATTAAACTAAAAGTTATCTAAACCGCCCGGAAACAATCATCCCTACTTTTCGTGCAGCAAATGTGCCCCAAAACAAAAATTAATTTCATGAGTTTATTTTAAGGCTTTATCGAAGTATCTAGATAGAGAAGTATATAGATCTATACACATATCCATGCAAAATTTAATCTTTCTGGCACTAACCGTTTGGAAGATAAGCCGAGGACGGGCGGATATGGCGAAACTATAAGAATTCCGTGACGTAACTACGGAACCTTAAAAAACTAGCAATCTCTATGTAAAAGAGTGGTGATATTATTTTATCATCTCCCAAATGGTATTCAACAACCCATCACGATCTTCTAAATTCATAGAATGGTGCAAGAATATACGTAAATGGTTACTTTTATGAAGCGTTTTTTAACCACATTTTTTCCCTCTTTGGCTTTATATGGTACATAATATTAATACAACGTTTTCTGATAATCATTTGCTGTTAAACCAAGATTCATAACTTAATTTGTTTACTCGTGTACCAATAACTTTTTCTGAAATATTTTGTCATTAGGTATTGTAAGTTATTGACACAAACGGTGTAAGATTGTTATTCGTTGTTCTTTTACTGTCACCATGGATCGTCAGATATTCTTATTCTGACAACCCGTCTTAACAATGGGTACTGTATAACTCAGCATCTGGATTGATACTTATATTCAGCTACATGCTACATCCGGTGAGACAGGAGGTCGATTACAGCATAGTTTTTTTTTATATATAACTAGCTTTCCGCCCGCGGCTTAGCCCGCGTGGAATTCGGCTATAAACCGCTTTTTAGATTTCTCTCGGAAATATCAAGCTTTTCCGCGATAAAAAGTACCCTATTAATTAATCCGGACTTCTAACTTTCTAACGTCTGCAAAATTTCAAAGCAATCGGTTCAGTAGCTACGGGTTGAAAGCGGAACAAAGAAACAAACTCACTTTCCGATTTATAATATTAGTAAGGAAGTAAGGATTATAGAAACTTGTGTTTGATTGCAATCCCGTCTGATAATAAGCAGTGATACAATCGTTGATGGTAAAGTAGACTAGTTTATCATGACTTACGGAACTGAAACGTGGTCGCTCACAATGGGCCTCATACGAAGGCTCAGAGTCACACAAAGGGCGACGGAAAGAGCTATGCTCGGAGTTTCTCTGCGCGATCGAATCAGAAATGAGGAGATCCGCTGAAGAACCAATATCAGCGACATAGTGTCAATGGGAAGTGGCAGTGGGAGGGGCGTATTGCTCGTAGAACCGATGGCCGATGGGGCAGTAATGTTCTGGAGTGGCGGTCATGTACCGGAAGACGCAGCGTAGGGAGACCGCCAACAAGGTGGGCCGATGACCTGGTGAAGGTCGTGAGAAGCCTTGGGGGCGGCCTTTGTCCAGCAGTGGCCCTCTATAGGCTGAAGAAGAAGAAGGTATTATAAGTTATTGACACAAACGGTGTAAACCTGTTATTCGTCGTTTTTTTTACAGAAAACCCGTCTTAAGAATCGGTACTGTATAACTCAGCATCTGGGTTGATACTTATATTCAGCCACATGCTACATCCGGTTAGACAGGAGGTCGATTACGGCATAGCTTTTTTATACCTTTATAATTATAGAAACCAGTGCTTGTTTGCAATCCTATCTGATAATAAGCAGTGATGCAATCGTTGATGGTAAAGCAGATTGGTTTATTATGAGCTCATTCACTTTAGCTGTGCACGATCGAGATCGATGCAAAGTACCTTCCTCATGAAAAGACCTTCTTGTTATTTATATTTTTCTATTGTTCTTTTTTTGTATTTTGATACGTTGTCATGTTTTTAATTGTCATATAAAGTAGTATAAGTTTGGCTGAATAAACAGAAACACAAAAACATATTTCCTACATTTTTACTCATCAGCCATCAGGAAAATTGGTCCTTCGAGATAGTGTTTATAGGATACAAATGGTTGTCACGCGGAGCCAGACTCGGCTACAGCCCGATGCTGAGGCCGCACAAAATAGCGTGCCTCGTCCTGCGTCATCGGCAGCGCCCGCTAGCGCTGCGACGCCGCCGCCAGTGCAGTCTACAGTCTCCACGGCCCGCACACTCGCCAGTCCATCAAAAACACACTCTGTCACCAGCCGCTCATCGGTAGTGGCAAGAAAGCTCTCCGCCGAAGCACAACACGCCCGTGAACTCGCCCGTCTGGAGTTAGCTGCAGAAGAGGAGAAACTGCAAGCTCAACTACAGCTAACAGCCAAAAGGCTTGAGTTGGAAAAACGGACTGCTGAGCTGGAACACCAGGCTGCAGTTGCTACCATTGAGGCCGAAGAAGCAAGTAGGTGCAGTAGAAAATCTGGTCGCAGCAGGGCCAGCATTTCAAATTGGGTAAACGGTAGTGTGCAAGTCATTGAGTCACAAACCGACAACAAATACAATGACACTGTTGTACACTCTGAGAATCCCAAACCTGCTCCACCACGAACGTCTTCATCATCACACGTAAGAAATGTTGATTCATTCACTATTCACAATCACCCTAATACAGTGCATTACTTTGAGCCAGGTACGTCACAGTACCAATATCACAGTATCCCAGTTAACTATATGGGACTAGAGGAATCTGCTAGACCCGAATTCGATCCAGAGGGAGTTGCCTACGCCGAGTCCTACGCAGCGGTCGCCCCGGCTCGTGAGTACCGGAGCGCCCAGGATTCGGTGAGTCAACTTGTCTCCGCATTTGATAGTCTGGTAAGGAAACTTCCTTTCAACAATAGTTCCAACAATAATAACAACAGACCGGTCCAGAGGTCAAATCATATAAACTTACCTGTGTTCGACGGCAGAGCACCACTTGACTGGCTCGTGTTCAAGCGGTCCTACCTAGACTCTGCCAACACATATACACCCGCTGAAAACCTTGCCCGCCTCGGTGTGTCATTGAAAGGTACAGCACGTGAGGCGGTGTGCGTTCTTCTGTCAACAGCCTTACACCCTGACATAGTTTTAGAAGAACTAGATAGGCGCTTCGGACGACCTGAGCAGATAGTGCTACAAGAGGTTGCAGCCATCCGTGCTTTACCTAAAGTGAACAATGAATTGAGAGACCTTCCTGCGTTCTCTTCACGCGTTAGAAATTGTGTAGAGGTTGTTAAACTTTTAAATGAATCAGACTATCTGTATTCCCCAGAATTGTTTATTGCTCTTATCAATAAACTACCCCTACTGGTGCGCACAAGGTGGATGGACTTCGCTGCGACACGTGTCGGCGCTGGCCCTACCTCCAGCCTGGGCAAGGTGGAGCTGCTGTCTAGGTTCCTGGCCCAAGAGGTGGACCTACACATCAAGTTCGACAGCACTTTCTCGGACTTGTCACATAATCACATTCATAGAGAACGCACGCATGCAGCCGTGGAGGAGGCGGAGCTAGTGAACACAGTGCATTCGTACTCTGAAAAACATTCATCTACCGAAAAAACACGAAATATTCGTAGGTCGTCTTGTTTATGTTGTAAAAAATCGTCACACGACATTTCGACATGTGACAAGTTTAAGTCAATGTCAATTCATGAAAAGTGGCAGTTTATAAAAGAAAATAAAATTTGTTATCGTTGTCTAGAAAAAAGGCCGCATACTTTCCGGTTCTGTAACAATAATAAAAATAAATGCCAAATAGGTGACTGCAAGAATAGACACCACACTCTATTACACAATCCCGAGTTCACATCGACATTAGCTGAACGAGATGCTTCGCCACACAACACGCCTCCCTCCCAGGGTTCCAGCGCGGTGCGGGAGATAGTCAACCACACAGTCGCGGCGCCGGACGCATCCAGGGAGCTCGCTGTGGTTCCTATTCATCGTCCCCTTCTGAAGATGGTAGCAGTCACCGTATCGGGACCTGCGGGTAAGGTAGACACTTACGCGTTGTTGGACGACGGGTCGACTTCGACGTTCATCGACTCTGATATTACTGACCGTATAGGTGCTAGCGGACCGTATGCGCAGATACATTTGGATTGTGTCGGCGGGTTGTCACGGGAGACAGAGGTACGGTACGTCGACTTCGAGATAAAGGGCAAGCATGTAAACGAAACCTTTACCATTAGGAACGCGCGATCAATTAAAAATTTAGGGTTAGAATGGAAACAACATGCCAGCCGCAACGACCTGCATACTTACCCCTATCTGACTGACATAACTCCAAAGTTGTGTTACGACAACGCGAAGCCTATGCTAGTGATCGGAATTGATAATTGGCATCTCACCATAGCGAACGCCACGAGAAAGGGTACCAAGTATCAACCGGTAGCGATACAAACGGTGTTGGGCTGGGTACTTTTCGGTTTCGCGTGCAGTAAAACTAGGCCGGTAGAAAAGCTATACCACACTGCAGATACCGCTGCTAGGGATCCGGAGCTTGACGAGTTCATCATAGCGCAGTATAGACTGGACGCAATAGGTATATCGAAGCACGAGGCGCGTAGCACCGAGAACCAACGCGCGCTCGATATCCTCGACCGCACGGCGCGCCGGCTTCCCGAAGGTCGCTTTGAAGTAGGTTTGTTGTGGAAGACCGATAAGTTAAATTTACCAAATAGCTACCCGTTGGCTCTATTCAGGTCTAAGAGTCTTGAGGCAAAGATGATTAAAGATCCCGCGTATGCCAAGAAATACAGTAAAAACATCCACGACACATTAGCCAAAGGCTATGCCGAGGAATGTAGCGAGATTAAACCGGTGGGTGTTTGTTGGTACTTGCCACATTTTGGCGTGGTAAATCCCAACGAACCAGAAAAACTGCGCGTAGTCCATGACGCTGCAGCACGATCACGAGGAGTGTCCCTGAACTCAATGCTGCTGCCCGGACCCGACTTCTTACAGTCCCTACTAGGCATCTTAATGCGCTTCAGGGAAGGAAGGGTCGCCGTTACCTCTGATATCAAGGAAATGTTTCCTCAAATAAAAATAATCGAGCGTGACCGCGATGCCCAACGCTTCTTGTGGCGCGACGATCCTTCTGGCCCTATCAAACTATATAGGATGTCTTCGATGATGTTCGGGGCCTGTTCTAGCCCATCGACGGCAATCTATATAGTCAATCTAAATGCTGCACAATTTCAAAAAGAGTTCCTCGAGGCCGTGGCAGCCATTAAGTTGAACACCTACATGGACGACTTCATTGGTAGCTTCGACAACCTGAACGATGCAGCCCGGCTGGCCTCTGAAATCGTTACAATTCACAAACGCGGTGGTTTTGAGATGCGCGGCTGGATTTCCAACGAACCAGCAGCACTGGCCCATCTGCCAGCCGAGCTGATATCCGAACTGGCTAGTAGTAGAGACATAGAGTTGTGTAGAGACTCAACCACTAGAACGCTAGGTGTCCTCTGGCAGCCAATCCGCGATGTCCTGAAGTTTAATTCTGGAGTGTCTGTCAACATTTCAGCTCCAGTTACTAAACGTCAGGCATTGACCCAAGTCATGCGTGTGTATGATCCGCTGGGTATTCTAGCGCCAGTTGTAATCAGGGGGCGAATCCTATTCCAAAACTTATGGAGAAAAGGTTTGGAATGGGACGAAACTAGGATGCGCGGGCCGCCTTTCCTATTGTTGCCTTCTGCCGAATGGCCCTCGGAACCAGCACAACGTAAAGTCGCAAATGGAAATGAGCTCAAGTCATCTTCTTCATTACCAACCCCATTTTGTAGAGTCAACGCTAATGTAGAAGTTGAGTTGTCCGCACCTGTCGTAGCTAGCCTTTCATACTTTAGCTCATGGTTTAGGATGGTAAGGGCGACTGCTAGAATTCACCAGTTCATTGCCATCTGCATAACTAGGGTTCGGGGGGTATGTAATAATTTTATTCTTTCCCCACATTGTAGCCAAACTTCTTCAGATGCATTTTCCCTCGATGTCGCCCTACGACCGTTGTCAGTAGAAAACCTGAATCATGCGATCCATATTTTCCGTCAAAGCCAGAACAACGCCTTCAAGCGGGAACTGCTCTGCATACGCGCCGGACGCTCACTTCCTCCAAAGAGCCAACTCGTCAGCCTCTCTCCAGCCCTAGATCAGAGAGGACTAATGTATGTGCAAGGACGTGCCGCCGCCATCAGAGATGTAACCACAGATACTAAACCAATCATATTAAATGGGAAGGACAATGCTGTTCGTCTGCTCATCGCACACTTTCATGAAGAGTTCGGTCATGCTAACACAGAAACGGTGATCAACGAGTTGCGGCAAAGATTTTGGATCTTGGGTTTGAGAAGTACCGTCAGATACGTCGTACAACGCTGTCAACGCTGCAAATTGGCACGCGGATCACTGCCCCGCCCCTCTATGGGAGACTTACCTCTTGCCCGACTAGTTCACGGATGCAGACCATTTTCATTCGTGGGTTTGCAGAAGCTATAGTAATTCTCGCCCGCTCACGTATATATCACCAGATCCAGAAGCGTTGATGCCATTTCATTTCCTGCTGGGCACCTCATCGGTCTATAACTTCCCTGCTCAACTCACGGACGCAGATTTATGCAGCAGGAACCACTGGCGTAGGGCCGTAAGACTGGCCGATCATTTCTGGCGGCGGTGGGTTCGAGAATACCTACCAGAGCTAGCACCACGAAGAGTCCGCGGCGGTGAAGTGTCGGTCAAAATAGGAGACCCTGTACTGATCGCAGATGGAGACCTTCCGAGAGGCACGTGACCGCGAGGCGTGGTCACAGCGCTGTTCCCTGGTCGAGACAGAAACCTCAGACGACGTCGACGTCAGGACTTCTGCCGGCATTCTCCGCCGACCTCTAAAGAAGATCGTTCTGCTTTGAAAGGGGGAGCATGTGCACGATCGAGATCGATGCAAAGTACCTTCCTCATGAAAAGACCTTCTTGTTATTTATATTTTTCTATTGTTCTTTTTTTGTATTTTGATACGTTGTCATGTTTTTAATTGTCATATAAAGTAGTATAAGTTTGGCTGAATAAACAGAAACACAAAAACATATTTCCTACATTTTTACTCATCAGCCATCAGGAAAATTAGCCTTGAAGACTCTTAAATTATAATCGGACGTAAAGACCACAGCACGTAAATTGGCTTATTTTAATAATTATAAACGAGTGCTTGACCCCAATCCCGCCTGATAGTAAGCAGAGATGCAATCGTTGATGGTGAAGCACACTAGTTTATTAAACCTATTCACTCAAACTTTTCTAAGTTATATGTACTTTCTAAGCATATCGTGGACACCAATAACTGATTTACAAAGAGTAGGAAAACATCTTGAGGAAACCTGGACTTTAAGTCTGAAATCACCAACCCGTATTGAGCAAGCGTGGTGATTACTCTCAAGGAGACCTGTACCTAGCAGTGGGACGATAAAACGTCGATGATGATTCACTCAAAAAAAACTGGATATATATAGTGAATAGGAAGAAAGAAGGCAGTTAAGCGAGGTGGTGTGACGATGTTGCGCCAAAGGGAGATTGATCTCAAGACCCTTCACGACCAAACTCCCAGCACAACAACATTTGGCGCATCGTAACCGGCACATATCGCAACACAACTGCTCAGACCCTTCCTCAGTTCGGCTTCACCAGACATCATTCTTATAGCCTTTTGATATAATAGTTGAGAAGAAGCTAGGCAGAATGATTGAACAACAATAGTTACTTCTAAACGAAACCAAAATTAACGTGGAGCCGTAATTCAACAACATAATTTTATAGCCACAATAGCTTTGAAACATAACACCGAACTAAGTCAACTGCTGTACAACATCTCATTTTAGTTTTCAAACAATTGGATGCCAACTGTTACGTGAATTTGTATCGGCAAAAACTAACGCCTAACCAGATTTAGATATTATTTGTAACTTTTGTACCTAAAAAAATATATATTAATGATCTAATATCAACAAGCATGTTATTTATACTTTAGAAAGTTTTAAAAAACCCTAAAATCGCCATTAGCCGGAAAAATTCTGAGTATGATCATAAATAAGGACTTTATTGGTTTACTTATGTCAGACGCTTTGTGTGTTTTGTGTGTTTGTTTTTTTTTGTTGTTTTTTTTGTTTTTTGTTGAAAAAGTCCAGACGATCTATAAATATGATAATAGCTTTCATATCATTTGCAAGCTGGTTGATCTAGCTGTTTGGTTGATTTGTGTTGTTGTCTGGCTGTATGAGGCCAGCTGGACCCTATGGATTACTGCCCACTTTGTCTTACAAAGGCCTATGTCCCAGCAGTAGAAACATAACAGACTGATTATACTTTCGGTGTTTAATTTTAATTGACAGCCTCCGGGGCGTAGCGGTAGCGAACGCGGCCGATGCGCAAGGGGGCGCGGGTCGATCCCCGCACAGTGCTAATATTTGTATGCGTGAATATGAGTATATGCACTGGCCTGATCGTGCCTCGAAAAGCACGTTAAGCCGTTGGTTGCCATACGAACATCTAGTGGCAGTCGTTACGGGTTGTTGGAGCCCTCAAAAGTCTAACAATTGGTCTAACTGCAATGCTTAGATATCGCCTTCGGGTTGTGGAGGCCAGATGGCAGTCGCTTCACGGAAAATATCGAAGTTTATCCAAAATCAGCAGTTAGACTGGTAAAGCGGACCTCAGACTCCAAAGCTGGAAAGCTACGGATGCGACTGGGATTAACGCTGAGATGATGATGATGATGATGACGATTTAATGTTAATTAAATACATTTTTCAATTGCTCATCATCGTTATTACAGACAGATTACCGCTCTAGTAAATAAGTACCACAATCAATTTAGAATATAAAGCATCATACACTACATGAATTGCAAAATAGATCCTAAAACACTAGTGAAAATTAGAACACCAACCGCGGGGAAAGAAAATTTACTTTTATTACTAATAAATTAATCTGCGCAGAAATTAGCATTTATTAGGTACTTTCTTCTGCGGATCAGACGTGGTCTTAATACATTTTAAGCTCAGTTTTACCGTCATTAAAATACTCCAAACTAAACATAAACTCCCTCATTCATAAACGCTGCTTAAAGTTAACTAGTGATTAGCGATTCTTTAACGATACATTTTTGAGCTCTTAACGTCACTTAACTTTAATCATCCTTTAAGAATAAACACCACAGTGTTTAAGGGGTTTATTCATAAACGATGATTAAAGTTAAGTGATATGCAGACGTCTAAAATGTTTGTTTAAACAATCTCTAATCACTAGTTAACTTTAAGCAGCGTTTATGAATAAGGGGAAATGTAATAAATTGAATAAATCGGTGTCCATTTTATATTAACAAAATATAACATCCACAGACTTTAATTATCCAAGATAACATCAGAAAGTATATATGTTTTTAGAATACATTGGTCAACACCAATATCATGAAATGTGTGACAAAATCATGAACATTATGACAAAATACTTATACGAAAATAAGACGTATGTACATAAACGTTAAACGCCTGCTAAAATTTCGGATCACGTGGGTATAATATATGTATATGTATGTTTATTTACACGTACATCACATTTTATCCTCAATAAAGTCATTACGATAAAGTGTGGGTAGTACTGAAGGTTTAATATCGGAGTATCGTATCATAAATTATTAGTTTATGGTAATACGCTGCGGTATTTCTCAATAGTTATCACGCAGAAACCAACTTGCAAAACAAGTTACAAATTTAGTTAGTTTAAAGCAACGTCGGGTTAGATTACTTCTGCAGTAAGGTTTTCAGAACATTGAAAAGCTAATTTAGGATCAAAACGCTTAGGTCATAGCTGCAACGAAGCGTAGCATGCTACGCTGCGTAGCGGTAACAGAACGATGTAGCAATTCCATTGTTCTGACACAATTACTAAATGGAGTGGCTAAGATTTCTTGTTCAGTGGCTTTTGCGACTAATTGAAATAACTTTTATATAATTCATATAGGTAAGCTTCATGTTTAGGTTATAACGAAAACTGAGGAGCAAATTTTGTCCTGTGTCAGGAGAGGGAATAATATAGGCTGATTATTTTAACATTACCAGAATACATTACAGTTCACCTGCAAACACCTGGATAATATTTGAATCAACACGGTATTTGGTAACATATATATGTAGTTTAATTATCACCTAGAATAACCATGAGCTTCACATTGCACACCACTCGAATTCTAATTGATTGAGGTGCACTCAGGACAGAACTGGAGCATTTACGTCACAACTATCCATCTATCTATCTATATAGTTCTGGCTAAAGCTGAATAAATAGGCGGCGAGCAGTAGGCAGCTCTCCGCCCGGTAAGGACTAGGCCCGGTTCGACGGCGCGTGTTGTACAAATCGCGCCTCAGAGATGTCAGCACATAGTGACTGGGATTGTTCAAAGAAGATACCGTAGCCGTGCACAGGCAAGTGAAGAAAGACTTGGTATAAAAGACAAAGCGTTTTGACTCGTTTTTTATACCGAGTACATCGAGGCACTGAAACATTTTTGTCTACGTTGGTCTTCTTTCTTAATAAACTAGTGAGCCTTACCACCAATGATTGCATCACTGCTTACTATCAGTCAGGATTGTGATTAAACAGTAGTTTATAACGTTTAAAAAAATAGTCTGACACACCTTTCTGCTCCGCACAGAGCGGGTTTATTCAGAAGTTTCAACCTAAAAAAAACCGGCCAAGTGCGAGTCGAACTCGCACACCGAGGGTTCCGCCGTACAAACGTAGCGGTTTACAATTTATGACGTATTCAATCAAATTACTTACTAGATATCGAACAAACCAATTGCATGGTAATGCGTAATGCGCATCATATATTTTTTTTAGTTTTAATATTATCTTATTTTTGAACTTACAGAGAGGGTACACATTTTAATACTTTGGAAGTGACTCTCGCGCTAACCGTTCAGTTTAGAACAATCTTCGTCTAAGGTGTCGGTATAAACTGCTATATCTTTTGATTACGTTAACTTAGAAGTTTGATTTCACTTTTTTTGATTTTCACTGCTTAAAGGGACAATAGACCTAGGTATTTGGTATAAATTTCAATTTGATACCTTTATTCGTTAGTGAGAAATTAAGTAGTAAGTTTCATTTTATTAAAATATTTTTATTATATTATACTAGCTTTCCACTCGCGGCTTAGCCCGCGTGGAGTTCGGTTATATCGCGCTTTTTAGATTTCCCTCGATTTTGATTCCTTTGCGAGAGTCGATAATTTGTTGAAAATATCGACATAATCGGCTGTATCTTTTGATTAGCTTGGCTTAGAAGTTTGATATTTTCACAGCTTAAAGGGACCTGAGTATTTCATATGAATTTCAGGTTGATAAGTCCACGCGTTCTTGAGATAAAGGGTCTTGACAGACAGGCAGACGGACAACAAAGTGATCCTATAAGGGTTCAATTTTTTTTACTTTTGAGGTACGGAACCCTAAAAAGGTTAAAAAACTATTTTTTGCGATTTTCAGCCAAATGATAAGTGTTGTTATAAAAGCACCCCAGACCAAAATTATAGATCATAAAATTATCTATAAAATGCTCACCAGCCATCGTTTGTGAGATAAAACCATTCCAAAAGTTGTAATCGTCATATTAATATGCCACGTATATCTCCACATCTCTTTATATGTTTAGTATTTTCTATCGGCTATTGTAACTTACTCTTAAAATATAAAACATATATAAGTTATAACTATATGCTTATGAGGTAAAAAGAAACTCAGTCCCTTAAAATTTAAGGTCCTGAAATGATACGCCACTATATCCTTAAAAAAAATTGTCTCTATTCAACAGTATGTTTGGCTAGGGAAGACCCTAGCCGGTATCAAATAAAATAGCGTTATGAAATAAAATATGGTTAGTTTTGAATGCCACTCTAGAATGAAAACACATATTTTAAAAATAAAAGTCTTACAACTACACAGAAATCTCAAAAAAAGTTTACTGCTGAAAATATATTGGTAAAACAAACTAATAATGATGTTGATGTATTGAATATTGAAAGAGCAATAGAGAAATTGAATTTGATAAATTCAACTATTGTTGTTGGTAAACATGAAGACTTATTCCTTTTATATTACTCACAGCTCGAGCTCCAACTGAAGAAGTATTTTCTTTTTAAAACCAGGAAAAGCTTCAAAAAAACATCAATCGGAAATTTATTCATCAGAGAACTTATATGCTTTTCAAAAAGTGTAACCTAAGTGTTAAAATCAAATAACTACTATTATACACGCAATAACTGACTGTGACATGCATTTTACAGAAGCGCTAAAGCAATAGTTCTCAAAATGTTTAAAAAAAGAAGCTTTACTCCATTGGGTGGAAGCTTATAAAATTAGTGATTATTCGAACGAACAAGAAGTTATCACCAACGGCATTCGCATTTTTCTTTTGATGTGTGGAGCTCCTAAATAAAAAATACAATCTACTAAAGTCGTTCAAAAATACTGAAAATAAGAAACAAGTTCAATTATGCTTATGTTCCTCCAACTGCAGTTGCTGCTCAACATCTTGTTAGGTATCTTACAAAGTTCAAGTGTGGCTTTTTTATCAGCTGGACCCTACAGGCTGGGGTTAGAAGTTGGCCGACAATATATTAAAACCAGTTCAAGCTTTACTTCCACCTGTGCCGGTTACACTGTTGAACACAATTATTTGCAACTGCAAAAAGACATGCTAAATATAGTTGCAAGAAAGTTGGTCTGTTTTGTTCTCTGGCATTGCAAAAGTAGGTCGTGCTCTAACGTTAAGTCACCAAATGTGGAGGATTCATTTGATTACAATGAGTTGACATTCTAAACATTGCTATTGACGCAATATACTGGCATCTAGAAGGAAGATAAAAAGAAGAAGAACGGAAAGAGGAATTTAAAGTTCGAATCAGACGAATAAACTTCACGACTTTTTTCTAATTTACAATACATTTATCTTTATCAGTGTTTGCTAATTTCCGTTATTTTCCAATAGTCTATTTGGAACTATTGAAAATTAACGGAAATTAGCAAAGACTAAGAGGATCAAAACTGGCCCGCAGAATAGGCCCACTGAGTACGTCAGGTGATAATTAAAACGCGCTAAGTATTGTACACTAACTCACAGATTACGTAGAAATGTGTGTATATTTACGCAATGACCTTCTTCTTCTTCTTCAGCCTATAGAGGTCCACTGCTGGATAAAGGCCTCCCCCAAGGCTTTCCACGATGACCGGTCTTGTGCTGCCCGCATCCATCGGCTTCCCGCGACATTCACCAGATCATCGGTCCACCTTGTTGGGGCCTCTCTACGCTGCGTCTTCCGGTACGTGGCCGCCACTCCAGAACCTTACTGCCCCATCGGCCATCGGTTATACGAGCAATGTGCCCTGCCCACTGCCACTTAATTTTAGCGACTCGAAGGCCTATGTCAGTGACTGTAGTTCTTCTGCGGATCTCCTCATTTCTGATTCGATCACGCAGAGAAACTCCGAGCATAGCTCTTTTTATCGCCCTTTGTGTGACTTTGAGCATTCGTATGAGGCTCATTGTGAGCGACAACGTTGCAGTTCCGTAAGTAATCACTAGCAAAACACACTGGTCAAAGACTTTAGTCTTTAGATACTGTGGTATCTTGGACAATGAGAAGATGTAGCGTAGCTTCCCGAACACTGCCCAGCCGAGCTGGATTCGACGAGATACCTCTTTCTCGAAGTTGAACCTACCTAGTTGGACGCAATGACCCCGATCCTAAGTATTTACGTAACACACTGCTACTCTAAATTCGAATAATTTTGAAGCATCTTGCTGATCCCTTGCTCCAAAAGTTAGAAAAATATGTTTGCTCAACGAAGTAAACAACACAATAAATATTGTTGAACTGTCAAAATGTAACCCACTGCTACTGGTAGTGTGTTACGCAATTACCCTACTGGTAGCAGTTTTGCATGTAGTGTTTTTCTGTAATTGGTTGTGCAATTAGATTTCAGATACAATGGCGCCGATTCCCTTGCAAACTAAACTAATTTTAAGTTCAGTGGATCTTTTTCTTTCTATTTCATTTAGAAAAGGATAGAAGATAAGATTTGAGATTAATCCTGTCAAATTAAGATACTCCATAGACAGTTTAGACGCGATTATAAACATGGCGACCAAAAATAAGTCAATTAACGTCAGAAGCGGACTAATTTTACAGGTCTGAACTAATATTTTATCTTCTGTCCTTTTCATAATGTAATAAAAAGAAAAAGATGCACTGGACTTAAATTGAATTTGGTTTGTGAACAAAAGAATCAGTGGCAATAACTTATATTTTCCTATCTGTAACAACTGTTGCTGAAACTAATTAAATAAAATATTATGACTATAACCACTTTATGGATCACTGAAACGGTGGATCGTAGGAAAAAGTATTAATACATTTTTCATGGATAATTATATTATAATCGACAAGTTTCTACGAGCATTATTTTTGCTCTATCCTAGTAAGGACCCTTCCTTTATACACGGTACCGACGAGTCCGACTCGCACTTGGCTTTTTTTTTATTTATCAACATTTCCAGAAAGTACCATTGGTAATTTAAGAAAATCGTTCCTCTTTATAGGATCAAGGGCTACTTTATAGGTCAATAGCGGGGTTATTGCGTAACACAGTTTATTACACACGTTTTAACAGTTCAATAACAGTCATGGCATTATTTATTAATTGCAATGAATTAGTAATATCCTTTAAAGTGATTCAGATTTTAATAGATAGTGATGTAGTGTGCAATGTGTTTCGCAATTAAGGCGCTGGGTAGTGTATGTTATTAAAACTTGTGGTAGCAAAAATATCGTTTCTAAGTCTACATGTGGCTCTAGACTTAGAAACAATGCGCAACATTGTAATTAGAGCTGTAATTGTTCTTTTCTTTCCTTTATTTCACTTTGAAAAGAATGTATTCCTTCTATGTAATATTCATAGGTATAAAAAATCTTTATCTCAAGAAAGATTATATATGTCGGCGCAGGGGTAACTTAAACCTTTAAAATATTAACCTTATGTTCAGACTTCACAGTTAATATGACTGGCTAGGTGTAAATTGGTTTAGATTTATTTATTGTTGTCAGTTTGCTCCTTTTCAATGTAGAAATCCAGGTTAGGATTTCCGGTTGCTTTGATAGCAACCCATAATTGAGAGTTTATCCAAAACTGATCTCTAAGAAAATAGTTATCTATAGTTAATTCATTTCATGATTAATAAGCGACATGCGTATTCTAAAGCATGTCGCTGGGTGGATTTGGATCATATTATTTGTTTAATAGAAATAGACTCTTGATAAAACGAAAAAGCATGGCGCATATTTGAAATAAATGTTTAAACTTGTTAAGCAATGAATAATTAATTCAATGTTAAAATCGAGTGTTAGAAATAGTAAAACGAATTAGCAAATTATAGTTTGTAACTCTAATTATCGTTACCTGCTAATTGTAATAAAATTGCCTTGTAACAACGACGCCATGGCGTTTTTCATAAAAGAAAAGCCTAGCAGCTGTAAGGACAGTCAACGAGAATTTGATGAATATATTGTTTTTCACTAGAATATCTTGTAAGTACGATTGCTGTAATTAATTGAGATGGTCGGGTTTATTTTATTGTGTTTGTGATCGCTGTTAAGCAAGAACATTAAAACTGTACGAAAAACCAATTAGTTGTATTCATTTTTGCTACATCTGAGCCTAGTGTTGGAGACAATGGTTTCTACGAATTCCAATGACCGTGGTACTCCGTTATATATGATATTTAGAATAGACAAGTTAAGTGCTTGGAGTGTAATTCTTCTTCTTCTTCAGCCTATAGATGTCCACTGCTGGACAAAGGCCTCCCCCAAGGCTTTCCACGTTGACCGGTCTTGTGCTGCCCGCAACCATCGACCTCCCGCGACCTTCACCAGGTCATCGGTCCACCTTGTTGAGGGACTCCCTACGCTGCGCTGGAGTGTAATTATTAGTAGGTAAATGTTTATACCTTGTACTATTTGGATATTGTTCACATTCTAAAGATTTATACACTGACGCCTTTTTCTTGTCGGTAAGCAGACATTACAGAACATCATTTATTACATTACTAGTACCTAATATAAAAATATAATATATATTATTACGTATTATAATTTTAGTCTTCATGCAACGATAGCCCACCTTATTTATCTAATCACTACTAAACAGTAGTAAAAAATATATATTTGTCCATCCATACTAATATTATAAATGCGAAAGTATCTCTGTCTGTCTGTTTGTCTATCTGTCTATCCGGCTTTCACGCCAAAACTACTGAACCGATTGTAATGAAATTTGGTACACAGATAGTCTAGAGCCTGAGAAAGGACATAGGCAATAAAACATCCCGCTGTGACCCATAGGAGTAGAGTAGGAACAAAAAATGTTGCGAAAACGGGAGTAAACGCGGACATACATATTGCTGCCATTATATTAACAGGCGCTTATTTTATATTATCTGAGCTCTTTCGGTTCGAAGCTTACGCGGGGGAAACCGTGGGGCGCAGCTAGTAATTTAATAAATATGAAATACTAGCTGTTGCCCGCGACTCCGTCCGAGTGGACTACAGTTTCCAGCGCGCGGTGGTTCCCGTTTCCGTGGGAATGTCCATTCCGAAAAAAAAAAGCTCAGTTGATATAAAATAAGAGCCTGTTGAAATAATGGGAGCAATATGTACGTCCGCATTTGATCTCGTTTTCGCAACATTTTTGTTAGTGCTCTGCTATTGCATATAGCGGGATGTTATGTAGCCTATGTCCTTTCTCAGGCTCTAGACTATCTGTGTACGAAATTTCATTACAATCGGTTCAGTAGTTTTGGCGTGATAGCGGACAGACAGACAGAGATATTTTCGCATTTATAACATTACTATGGATTATTTATTTTTGAGCTAGGTTAAATGAACTTTGATAAAGACGTCGGCGCTCCATTCGGCGTTCCCTTGGAACCCAAGACTCAGACTGCGCTCGCATATAGACGAATATCAAACTACGTCATGCGTCATGATAAATTCATTTTTATAAATTACTAGCTTTCCGCCCGCGGCTTCGCCCGCGTGGAGTTCGGTTATATCGCGCTTTTTAGATTTCCCTCGGGAACATCATTTTTTCCGGGATAAAAGGTAGCCTATGTTCTTTCTCAGGGTCTAAAGATTGTCTGTGCCAAATTTCATCAAAATCGGTTGAGAGGTTTAAGCGGGAAAGCGTAACAGACAGACAGACAGACAGACAGACAGACAGACAGACAGACAGACAGAGTTACTTTCGCATTTATAATATTAGTATGGATTCAACATTTTATTTATTTACACTTTCGAACAAAGAAATGTACAAAGGTAGACTTAATGCCTTCTAATCGTTGTTTTTTCACTAATACTTAGTAGTGATTGATTAGGACGGCCTCCATGGCGTAGCAATAGCGACCGCGGCCGTTGAGCAAGGAGGCCCGGGTTCGATCTCTGCGCAGTGCAAATATTTGTATGCATGAATATGAATATTCACACTGGTCTGGTCGTGCCTTGGAAATCACGTTAAGCCGTTAGTCCCGGTTGCCATACAAACATCTAATGGCAGTCGTTACGGGTTGTTGGAGCCCTCAAATGTCCAACAATTGGTCTAACTGCAATGCTTCGGTATCGCCTTCGCGTTGTGGAGGTCAGACGGCAGTCGCTTCACGGAAAATTGCGGGCGACTGGGATTAACGCTGATATGATGATGATGATGCTTAGTACTGATTGGATGGATGAAGTGGGCTATTGTTGTAATACGAATGATATTGCACGATGTATAACGCAGAAAAAACATAAATCTACCTAACCTTTTCCCAACTGTGTCTAAGTCGATTTCCAGTTTAACCGGGTGCAACTAAATACCAGCATTTTACATAGAGAGACGACCTCCATCACTTTGTTACTGGGTAATCCAATATCTCTAGATAAGTCAGATCCAAGTTAAAGATCCAAGAATCTACACCAGAGACTAATGGCTTAGCGAGTTTTCCGAGGCACGGAGGGGTCTCAGTAATAAAGATTCGCGGCAAGCATAGCTTAACCTGATCGATTAACTCGTGCAGCTGAGAATGCTAAGCTAGGAGCCTCAAGTCCCGAGTCTATTATATACCTACTACGTTCTTTAGTTCTTTGGTATGATAATATTTTTATTATAGGAGCTTGACATATACATCTTCTTACAAAGAAACTAATTGCAAACGTTGCAATAAAATCAATTTGGTACGTGGATGCCATTTGGTTTCGCTAAATACGTACGGTTTCATTACAAACATTCTTTGCTTTTTTGTACACAAAACTCGCTGAAAGCCAATTAGCAGAACCAAAAACTACGAGCAACATATGGATACAATTAATTCAAAGTCATCTCGTAAACCCTAACTGAGAAGGGCTTTTTGAAATTTTAGCAAAGATAGGTTTAGATTTGTAGATCATTTTCTATTTACTTAGTACGTGAATTTTGCTGACGGGCCTTCTCACTAATTTAAGAACATTATAACTGGCCAGGACGCCTCTTGTCAGATCAATGGTCACCATAAACATTCTTGAGGCTTGATGTATGGACATGACACTTTAGTGAGTTCGCAAGAGTTCTTTTAATGATACTGTGCTATCCAGCATCCCAGTTGCGTATCGTACTGTTGCAATCAATTGGAATCCTTTTGAAGATAATTGCTAATGCGTTTCTACATAGGTTCGGAAATATTTTTGTTGAATAACGTAAATAGAGCAATAAATGTTGTAAAATTATCAAAATGAAGCCCATTGCTGCAGATGGTGTGTTGTGCAATTACCCTATTGAAGTGTTGTTTTTTTTTAAGGCTTTGCCCCCCTCTAGGAATTTCTCCTGTGTTGTGGGTGCGTTTACCAACACATATAATCACATACACAAACAGCAGTAACAGTAGTTTTTATTTTATTGTTTAAATTTTATAAGAATTGTTTTCATTAAATTTTATTATATGTATGTGTAAGTTGCTAAAATATATGTCGTGAAATATATCCTTTCTGCCGCATTAGGTTAAGTATGCTGAAATGGTAACAAGTGAGAGAATAAATAAATAAATAGCAAATATTATAATAAAATATAGCTAAAGACTCGGTAGAGTGTCATGCCGGTTATTTTCAATAGGAAAGGGCCAGCTGGCACAGTGCGCATAGCTTCTTATGTGTCCTAGGTGCTCATGTAGGTTTACCACTTTTATTATCCAAGCCTTTTTCCTAATTAGATTATTGTTGGTTTCCAGTCTAACCAGATGCAATATACCCATTAAAGTGTATATAGCGTTGGTTAAGATTTTGATTTGAAATTAGAATGAATATTTCAGCCTGTAAATACAAAGGCCTGAATATCTCTTACGCTGATGTCGGTCCGTACCCTACGTCAGCTAGAAATTACAATACAGTACAGTACAGCGTAGCCTGCCAATCAGATTTTTGATAATGGACCCGTTTATAAATAAATTCATATGTCTATAGAAACGGTTTACTGGGAAATTATCTTTTTTTAAACGACTTCAATAAGAAGCAGGTTACTCAATTTAAGCGTATATATGATTTTTTTTAAGTTTGTTCTCGGATAATTGCACGTTCCTGAAGCGATACCTAAAATTCTTAAGATGTTTTTACGGTAGTTCCTTGATGAGAAAATCAAGGTTTAATGATGGAAGACCAGAGAAAAAATCTTTGGGGCGACTATTGCATTTGGAAGTTTTATTAGATATTTTAAAGCACTACAATTTAATATAGGTCTAGAGTAGATCTGATGATAGAGCTGGGAGACAGGCGAGGGAACTCTTCAACGATTCATAGCAGCTACCTTGTGTTTTTGCTTGATTAATTTATATTCATAAGAACTTTGTACCTAGATGGGTGGTGACTGCCATTAGTGGTCTGATGATGACGATAGAAATCAGTTCAGGGAACTTCTCAACAGTTTACAATAGGTACCTTGTGTTTGGACTTAATTCATTTATATCAATGAGAACTTTGCACCCATATGGTTTATAATGAAAATTTAAAGTAGGTCTGATGATGAAGATCATAGACATTCGAGGGAATGCCTCAATGATTTACAGCATTGAAGTTTAATGTAGAACAACCTACCTACCTATTCTTCATGCTAATGCAACACTCAAAATCAAGAAACTGAATTTTACTTGCGTAATCGCGTCATCTCTAGCAATGCCCATACATTCAGTTTACTCCCATAAGAATTTCATAAGAATCGGTTGAGTAGTTTGGTATTTAAACCAAAATTACCTCGTTTGCTTGTTTGCCTATTCCCAACTATGGTGGCGTCAGTGTCCAGTCTGTTTATTTTATTTATGTTTTTTGTAAATGGCACCGAGCGATACTTGTCGGTCGACCAAAAAACGCGGCGCTGACATGCTTAACCAAAACGCGTGATATGCGGCATGTATTGACGTATAACCTAGCTGACGACAGCGTCGTAGTGTGGTGCTATATCGAAAATAATGTATATTCATTCGCGTAACAGATGCACGAGGAATGCAGCTCTAAGAAAGAAGCTGAGAAGCTTTTTTAGAAATAGAATTGTAAGAAAAGTAATATTTTTACATTATAGTAGGCTAAAATGTGATGATACGTAAATGCTACGTAGAGGTGATAGAAACCAAAATAAATTCAAACACTACGTATTTCATTAACTGCAAGTTACTTCGTATTATTTAAACACTTTTTTTTTTCTATTATTTATCTTTTGAAGATACACAATCATCGTCAAACTTTTTATCGTCCCACTGCTGGGCACAGGTCTCCTCTCATAAAGAGAAGGATGGATCGTAATCACCACGCTTGCTCAATGCGGATTGGCGATTTCAGACTTAATGTCCAGGTTTCTTCAAGATGTTTTCCGTCACCTTTTAATCAGTAATTAGTGTCCAAGATATACTTAGAAAGTACATATAACTTAGAAAAGTTACATCGGTACTTGCCTGACCTGGAATCGAACCCGCGCAATCATAATTGAGAGGCTGGTGTTGTAACCACTAGGCCACCACGACCCACTAGGCCACCACGACGAAGATACATAATAGTGTGCGATAATTGGACATCGGTAATATTGAATGAATAAGTCTCATATCAATACATTTGTCACATTTAGAAATGCTAAAATAAGTATTTTGACATCGAGGACTGTGAGCATAGCATAATAAACCTCTCAATATTCCTCCCACTGCTCAAACATAGGGCTCCTCTCCGTGAACGGGAGTGGCTCGTAATCCAATATGCGGGCCCAGTGCGGGGAGGTCGACGCCACATTTCTTAAAATTTTTGGTTTTAGGACTTGCCAGTTTCCTCACAATGGTTTCCATCTCCGTTTTCAGAGCAGTCGTGAGGACCAATATTATAAATGCGAAAGTATCTCTGTCTGTCTGTCCGGCTTTCACGCCAAAATTACTCAACGGATTGCAATGAAATTCGGTACACAGATAGTCTAGAGCCTGAGAAAGGACATAGGCTATATAACATCCCGCTATGACCGTAAGTATTGCTCCCATAATTTTAACAAGCGCTTATTTTATATAAACTGAGACTATTTTATATCCTGTAAACTGAAGTCCACGCGGACGAAGTCGCGGGCAACAGCTCGTAGCAATATATTTATTCCAAATTCCAAAAACCGCAGTGAAAATAGTGCCTCATTTGCCTTGCCTTCTGTCAGTGGGACAAAGTAACATCCAAGCTAATATTGACACCGAGTAAAAGCCGCATCCCGTTGGAGTCCGGCTGCGAAACTATTGCGGTCTGGCGCGGCTTTTCAACGCGTTCCGATCAAATCGAACCAACTCGAACAATATCCATAAAGTGCTCGCTCGAACAAGACGTGTATCGGGTTTGTTTGAAATCGAAACTTGTGAATAGTTTTGTTTGACGGCTCATGTCGGTTTATGTAGCGGAGATAAATTGACGATTGCTTCATGCTATCGCTACTTTTATTGAGAAGCAATCCTAGGAAATCCTTTTGAACAATTGACTTCAATGTAACCGTTTCTGTTTGGACGGAGCCTGTAAATGGAACATCTGTAGTTTATTTTTATATTTTAGCTATAACAGACAAAACATCAAAGGCTTACTAGGAAATATTTTATTTATTTCTTGATTCTGAAACAAAATTTAATGTCTTTCAACACAAGTTTTTTTGTGGATCTACCGTAATAGTTTCGATGGTATTAGATACTTTAACGAAATTTTTACTACCTGTTATGTATAATAGAATAGCTTGTGGCAATTGAAATACAATACTCTTTATTATGTACAGCATATAAATTACAGAAACATAAATAATTATGAACATTTTACAAAGGGTTTAAAAAATGGGCGGTCATATCTCTAAGATGCTTATGTAAGATGCTATGTTATGGTTAGCATAAACAAATAGCCCCATTCTTTATATAACAATAATTTAATAGGCCCCATGTATTAGAGGAGGTCTCTTACGATTTAATGGGCTTTTGCCCAGGTTCTGGAACCCGCGTTATAACTGGCAATTAATACCCGCACCTGTAGAGAAGAAATTTAATAATAACATTTTCCATCCATTTCGACTATGTATTAATTGGGGATCGAACCCCATTTTCTATAAGGGTCACAGTGTCGCTCTCCCCATTAGATGTAACATTGATAATGTAATTAAATGTACCTGTGATTGGGTTAGGTTGGTAATTCAAATTACAATGAAGACCCTATACCATAAGTTCTAGAAATATTGAGGGTTCAATCACTAGAGAACTAGCTTCATGCATGCCCGTACTATTCTGATAGAAATTTCGAATACCCACAGCGTAGAAAATCGTTACAGTGTAATGGGTTGCGAGCGAGCCTATTTCCATTTATCGAACATGTTTTAGGGGATTGGAACAATCCGCCAACTCTGGATGTAGAATATCGAATGCTGGACCTCAAAAGCAATAGTTAGGTGATTGAAGCGATGCCTAGATTCAGACTATTCCCAATTTAATTAAATTGACATAGAAATCATGAAAGCGCTTTTATTATACTTGGAAATTAAGTGAGAAGTATAAAAAAAAAATGGTGCAGAAATAGTTTGCTTCAAATTTCTTGCTTCAAAGCTATTGTAGCGGTAGCTACAACCGCCACATGCGAACAACGCGTCATACTGACGTCACCCGAATTCTACATCTCGCAATCAGAGTTTACAGTGCAACTGGCATACATACAACTTGCCGATTTCAAGTATTGGGCAAGTTCCCGCCAGGCATAACACCCGGCTGGTCGGAGGATCCTCCCTTTTCTATGGAGGATAAGTGAACTTTACTCCCTGTTCCTCATGCCTCCACACTACCTTTATTAAGAGAAATTAGAATCAAACACTTTCTAAACCGGTGCTTTTTTTCTGACCGGTTTTAACACTCAAAACCAAATAACGGAGCCACACTTACTTTTCATCTTCTGGCAGCTCGATATACAGCGGCAGCAGCGTGATGTTGCGCAGATGGAGCGGGTAGTCGCCGGCCAGGTATGTGTGAGACAGGTCGGCGAGCGAACGGTTGAACGCCCGCACCGCGTCGTCTGCCGAGCGCGGTGCGGCGATGCCCACGTAGAAGGCGGTGCGCGCGTCTGCTTGCAGCACGCGCAGCTCCCCCGACGCCGCCAACACCGCGCATGCGCACCACGCATACCACGCTGCGCACGCCGCCCAACGGCGCCCGCGCATCGCGGATCTCACCGCCGCCCACGACCCCCCCGCCCCCCGCACCGCCACGCCATACCACGCGCCCGACCAACACCATCCACCCTCAAAATACCGTCCCACCACACACAGTCACCCACCGCAACATTTACTCCACTTTTATGTACAACAGTTTATATTTACAGTTCTATAACACTGCCTGATAAATGTTACTGTTTATGGCACAGAATTATGGACGGTAAATCATAATTATTTTTTTTATTTATCTGTTCCACGATCCCTGGTACTCGGCTCATTTGCGTATCTGTAACAAAACGAGGACATGTATATGTATGGTAATGACTTTAACGAGGACATTGTAATTACAAATAAGACTTAATCAATATTACCGCTTCCGTAGCAGTGCTACGCTTACTAATTCTGAAGATCTCGTAGCAATCGGCTACGAGGCTACGCGTTTGGGGAGCTTAGTTGCGGTCAAATGGGTTATTCTATAGATACCATATATCATCATGATGTAAGTACAAGTAGATGGTCACGGACGGTCGGCCGATTTAACTGAGTATGTTAAGGATAAGACTGATATTCGGGTAGGTACATCTGGTTTGAATATTATGTCACACACCTATCAGTCTCAAATTTATTGGTGATTATAATATTATGTTAGGGAAGGAGTTCAGATGAAAATTATGTACCTACTATGTGCGCCACTGTTTTAGATACATGTTGTTGATAACGGCTATGTGGCGCTCACATGCCGAAGAATAATTGAAGTAGGATTACCCTTTATCCAAGTAATAATAAAAATCAATACTATAAACGCCAAAGTTTGTACAGATGGATGGATGTTTGTTATTATTAAACGGATTTTGTTTAAATTTACAGTAATGTAACTTAAACATCAAAATACTCGTATAGCAGAAGATACTAAGGTAGATATTCTTCCGATATTCCCATGAGATCAAAACTTACGGTGAAACTACTGGGTGCTAGTTATATTATGACCATTTAAAATCAGTTAAATGTAGTAGTATGATGAAGAAAAAAAATACAACATTGAATAGAAGTAAAACGACTACTCCTTTCAATGTTATATTTTTATGTAGATTAAAATACAACATTTCACTAGGACCTTGTTCATTAATTAAAACTTTACCTTCCATTTCTTAACAGGCAGTCAGTAAGAGATCCCTTATCCATTTACAGTGGGTTCTCGGTCTAAGTAACTGCTGCTTTAATCTTGCTTGGTATCGGCAAGCACACGTTAATTAATTTATGTTCGGCGTTATCACACTTTTTCGTAGGTCGTGTGCCGTCGGGCTCAATTAAGTTCCCAGTCGAATTTAGCGAGATCTTGACATGACATAACCTATTTATTTTCACGAAAAACCGTGTTAAGTTAAAGCTGCTCATTAATTATTTTGGTACACTTAGTGAAGCAGTTATCTCGTAATTTGATAGCGTTACGGTATTGCACAGCGTATTAGTTCGTTAGTATCAAATGAGGTTGTTATGTAGGTACCTACGTTACTTGCATTAAGGGTCTATAAATATAATTAGTTTTTATATCCCCATAAATAGTCGATGATGTCACGTTTTCGTAGTTATGGATATTGGGGATCATAAATTATTAACAAATTCGGTATGCTATAGTTGACTTAATAATTAATATATTTATAATATTACGGATATTAAATCAGCTCTAGGTGGTTTTTTTTTTTAATGGTTATAAACTAGCGCTTGACTGCAATCCTGCCTGTTGGTAAACGGTGATGATGGTAAAGCGCGCTAGTTTATTACGCCCATTCACTTAAAAAAACTTAGTGAATAGGAAAGAAGACGGCAGTTGAGCAAGGTGGTGCAAAGTGTAACCCAACAACACGACCAACGATGTTGCGCCATAGGGAGATTGATGTGGAAACCCCTCCACGACCAAACTCCCGACACAACAACATTTGAAGCATCGTACCCGGCACACATCGCAACACAACTGCTCAGACCCGTCCTCCGTACGGCTTCACCAGACATCATGCCGGAACAAGTCGAATCGCTTGGCGGCATAACTTTGTCTGGTGGGTGGTTACTTCTGCCGGCAGTCGAATACACCGAATAGATCGTTTTAGTAGTATATTGGAAAATACTTTTTATCATTTACGTAATTTAACAACATGTGTTATGGTGTTTTAATTATTTATTTATTTTTGACAGCCGAGCCGCTGTTGACTATACTACAGCTATTAGGTGCTGAAGAATAGAAAACTAACTTAAAACTTGAGTTTTATTTTTCAAATTATAAACAAGATTTAATATAGTCGCACAATTAATTAATGATATAATGATAAAAAAAACATTATTTGATGAATAATAATTTGATAAAGCTAGCACAATGTGAAATCCCTAGGATTAAATAAAAATGTTGAGAAGTGTTGAGTTGGATTCAAAACACACTCTCGTCAAACGATGTCTTCGGGATAATACTAATTGAAACTTCAATTAGTAGCATCGCAAGCCTTATATAGTTCTATACAGATGGATAGATACTAAGTAGCATGCGGAGATAGTTAATATCACCGCGTCTTATAAGTATTTAGGTATTTAAGTATTACGTTTGAAATATTTTATATTATATGACATTTATACTAGCTATATCTGGTATGTGTTGCAATGCTACGTAAATAAAATATAAAGAACTAGCTTTCCGCCCGCGGCTTCGCAAGCGTGGAGTTCGGTTATATCGCGCTTTTTAGATTTCCCTCGGGAATATCAAATTTTTCGGGGATAAAAGGTAGCCTATGTTCTTTCTCAGGGTCTAAAGATTGTCTGTGCCAAATTTCATCAAAATCGGTTGGGAGGTTTAAGCGGGAAAGCGTAACAGACAGACCGACAGACAGAGTTACTTTCGCATTTATAATATTAGTCTAAATAGTCTAAATAGTCTAAATAAAACAAATAAACTAAAAAAAAGTTTGGTTATATATTCCGTTTATACGAGCTTTCATCAGATCGTTCATCGTTCGTTTTGCCAAAATTATTGATTTACCGACAATTCGCTTAAACAAATACTTTTTTCATCATAGACATTGACGTTTTAAGAAATGTCTCCAAATAAGTTAAATTTAAATACATAAAATACATCCCTTTAAAATACATTTATACAAAAGTTTTAGGCTAGGAGTCCTCATGGGCGTCTCCAGAACACCTTCCAAAGTTTAATTAAATCTGATAAACAGTTTTAAAACGCATGGAGGGTTAATAAAAATTGATGTTATATTGATATATATTTATATATACTCATGCCTTCTTCCCATATATATAGGCAGAAATTACAGAACGTGACGTGCTTCGATTGAGAAGTGACAAAACAGTGTTGTTGATATTACTGTGTACTCCAAAAATTGTAAAGATGCAGCAAAATTAATAAATGAATCTTGACATGATTTTAATGGGCAACACTGAGATGTCTCGAGCGCACTCAAGTTTCAAAGAAGTTCGAGAATGGATAATAATTATATATCAAGGTAAAGAAAAACCCGCCTGCGTAAAAAGAGACTTTTCAGTTATATTTTATTAGGTAGGTACGTAGTTTGGCTACGTACCTAATAAAAATAAAACTGAAAAGGCACGACAAATACTGTAATTTGGAACTATGAAGAATAACAATCGAAGTAATTAATTAAAAATAATTCTATAGTAACTTAGACAATTGGGACCCATTAAAATCTACGGCTCACACTACTTTTGATGAGGATGGAAATCATCAAATTTCTTTTCTCGATCTGGGTGAAGTGGAAGGGCGTGTCAGACTTTTACTGACTAAACCCACCCGTGTTCCTTCACTTGCCTGTGCGCCAGGGCTACGGTTTCTCTTTCAACCAACCCGCAACCCTGACCCAGGCATCGGTCTTCGTGGACCCCGTCACGATGCGCTGACATCTTTTTGTCGACCCGACCCTGATCCTGATCCTAAGCCCACGCCTACAGCAGCCGGGAGCTCCCGACCACGACGTCTCCTGCGGCGACTAGAGGCGTAAGGGGGCACTGAGATTCCCACTCACTCACGGGTTCCGCCTCTTCCTTTGCCCGCATAGCTGATTCGTAGAAGAAGGTGACGGCCTGCCATGCACTCTCCCTCCGGACCAGGGCCTGGACCAAGGCGGGAAGCGAGAGTTCGCCGCCAATCACAGCCGCAGGGACACGGCGGTGCTCTACATAAGCCGGGCAGACCTCCACCCTATGCTCTATCGTGTTCTCAGGACGATCCCCACAGTCGTGACACCCTGGCGTTTCCTACCGCCTTATATAGAACAGGAACACTGTTTGTGTTGTTGATATTACTGTGTACTCCAAAAATTGTAAAGATGCAGCAAAATTAATAAATGAATCTTGACATGATTTTAATGGGCAACACTGAGATGTCTCGAGCGCACTCAAGTTTCAAAGAAGTTCGAGAATGGATAATAATTATATATCAAGGTAAAGAAAAACCCGCCTGCGTAAAAAGAGACTTTTCAGTTATATTTTATTAGGTAGGTACGTAGTTTGGCTACGTACCTAATAAAAATAAAACTGAAAAGGCACGACAAATACTGTAATTTGGAACTATGAAGAATAACAATCGAAGTAATTAATTAAAAATAATTCTATAGTAACTTAGACAATTGGGACCCATTAAAATCTACGGCTCACACTACTTTTGATGAGGATGGAAATCATCAAATTTCTTTGCTCGATCTGGGTGAAGTGGAAGGGCGTGTCAGACTTTTACTGACTAAACCCACCCGTGTTCCTTCACTTGCCTGTGCGCCAGGGCTACGGTTTCTCTTTCAACCAACCCGCAACCCTGACCCAGGCATCGGTCTTCGTGGACCCCGTCACGATGCGCTGACATCTTTTTGTCGACCCGACCCTGATCCTGATCCTAAGCCCACGCCTACAGCAGCCGGGAGCTCCCGACCACGACGTCTCCTGCGGCGACTAGAGGCGTAAGGGGGCACTGAGATTCCCACTCACTCACGGGTTCCGCCTCTTCCTTTGCCCGCATAGCTGATTCGTAGAAGAAGGTGACGGCCTGCCATGCACTCTCCCTCCGGACCAGGGCCTGGACCAAGGCGGGAAGCGAGAGTTCGCCGCCAATCACAGCCGCAGGGACACGGCGGTGCTCTACATAAGCCGGGCAGACCTCCACCCTATGCTCTATCGTGTTCTCAGGACGATCCCCACAGTCGTGACACCCTGGCGTTTCCTACCGCCTTATATAGAACAGGAACCTCCCGAAACAGCAGTGTCCGGTGAGGACCTGCGTCTGGCGGAAGGTGAGGGAGCCGTGACGTCTCTCTAGCCACTCCTCAACGAGGGACCGCCGCTATTGTGGTGTGCCCAATTCGACGATACTCTACTTGACATATTTTGTTTTTTATTTATTTTTTTCATTTTCACAATATGGCGTCTCATGGTCGACATTTTAATTTTTTATCAATTCCATGTCTCAATAATCGATTGACGTATAAATCAGAAAAAAACAACCCAGGCGTTTAGTCTTCAAAGGAACAACCATACATATACATTGACTGATGAACACATTACCCTCCTTTGTGGCGCACAGTTAGGTAAAAAGAGCTGTGGTCATTACCACAGCTTACTAGTCCTCTGCTGCTCTCTTTTAAGTAAAGCGCTTTCCTTTGTTTAAATTATTTCATCACCACTGCTCTCAAAACAGTGAAGGAAAACATCATGAGGAAACCGGTATATCCTAGAGCCAAGGAGATCTGCGTCTCAGAAAGAGAATATTATAGGCTGATTATGTATGCTCTCAAAACGGTGAAGAAAAAAAAAGAGAGGAAAACGTCAATGTCACAGAACTTTTATACATGTGATATTTAGCAAGAAATATAAGTGGAGTTTTTGACGGGAAAGCTAAGATGAGTGTCACGCGCATTTTTCATTCTTCTTCTTCAGCCTATAGATGTCCACTGCTGGACAAAGGCCTCCCCCAAGGCTTTCCACGCTGACCGGTCTTGTGTTGCCCGCATCCATCGACTTCCCGCGACCTTCACCAGGTCATCGGTCTACCTTGTTGGGGGCCTCCCTACGTCTACTGGAAGACGCTGCATTTTTCATTGGACTTTTAAAATTATCTATAGTGTCGTTTACTAAATAAAAGCGCGTGATTTATGTAGTGAAATGTGCATTCAGTCAAAAATTCATAAAGAACATTGAAATATCGCAGCATAGTGGCCACATCATAACTTTGCCCCAAATCTCCCTCATAGACGGTTCACGCGACCATCTTTTTCAAATGTCATGGGCGATATCCGCCATTATTGTGAAATAAAAGTTTTCAAAGAATTTCTATAATTTGTTACATGTATACAGGGGGCATGTGTCTTAACAGTGGGATCATTTATAGGCTGATGACCAATAGTCATAAGTTTTACCTGCAAATATTTTTTTTTAGTTTGTGGTCTACAAACACACTTCATTGTTGATTTAGTACTTATTGGGGGGAGGCAATAACTACTGAATCAACAATAAAGATAAACTTGAGTGAATTTTAATATTATTTTTCATGATTTAATGCAGTTGCGACAAAACACGGCATTACTTTTATTACAATAAAAGTTCCTACAAAAATAACAGCAAACCTCGAGATGGCAAAGATTTGTTTAGAGATCTTCCCACTCTGAAAGATCGAGATCTCTTACTTCAATATTTGAATTGAATGAACAAATTCAAATTTCCTTTCTATATTTTCTCCATTTGTAAAAGCTTTTTATTCATTAATCGAATTTTCCTTTGATGTGAGTACTTACAAACCTACAAATTTATATGCGGCTTCAGTTAAGAATTAGGTAAATAGAATGTCGGATTAATTAATTGCTAATTACTTGCCATCATATTATGAGGCCACGTTGACTAAGATCAGCTAGACTTAGTTTTAATCCTAACTTAGTAAGCAGCTTGTGATTGCCAACAAGTTACGATTCAAACTTGACATAATTTAAACGGGGACTAAGTAATTTTTAATTGACATATTCTGCTTTACCATTGACAAATTTCCTTTTCTCAAAACGTTATAAACTAAATGATAAATATGTATTACTTTATGTTAGCAAATTAAAAAACCTCAATTTAAAAGGAGTCCCGTAGTTTTACCCGCATAAGTTTCGATACCATGAAAACATCGGGATTAAAACTATCCAACATATTAATCCTGGTCGTAAATAATCTATTTGCCTGTCATCTAAAACCGTTCAGTAGTTTATACGTGAAAAAGTAACAAACATAAATCTATCCGCATATCCACATTTATAGTATTAGTATGACGAAATTAGGATAAAGAAAATTATTGTAGAAATAGGATGAAAATGTAGTGTCTATTGAAATTTTTGTTTCAAAAGAAAGATCAGGCTCATTCGAGCACTCATATTTCCCATGGTTCTCTATTCAGCTGGGCGTTACGAGAACTGGAAAAGATAAAGATAGACTCTCTAGAAATGTAGCATTGTAAAAAAAATGCTTGGGGTATCATGGACCGAGTTTGAAACGTACGTTTTTATACTCCAAGTACTCGGCATCAAACAGCGTCTTGCAGAATTAGTACAGTCCCATGTACTCCGATTTTTCGGTCACGTGTTAAGGCGTGATAATAACTTCATAGAGCGTTTAGTCCAGGACAGAGTAGAAGAGAGCTAACCTCGTGGAAGATCACTGTTGAGGTGGACCGACCAAATCAAGTTAGGAGTTTGGGGACCTGTAAATGAATGCTCCAGACTGTCGTCCAACAGAGATAGATGGAGAGAGATCGTGCGGCGAGCTACATCAACGTCTCGAAATCAATCATAGTGACAATGACCGTTCTGTCAAGAACGAAACGAAGAAGAAGAATGTGTAATATAAGATTTAAATTGTTGTATAGTTTAAACAAATAGTCCATAATGAGTAGTTACCATAACTTAACTATAAGACTTACTGTATCACCAAAAATCACACTAATAAATGCTTTGACATTCAGAACACGAAGTTGGTTAACAAGTACTTATCTAGGTGGGATAAGAGAACTTTCGTAAGTACCTTGTCATTACGTGGTTGCGGCAAATAGACTTCATAGTCTATTTGCCGCTGGAGTTGTTTTTTTAAGTCACCGACGTCATCGTCGGTGACTTAAAAAAACAACTCCAGGTCCAAATAACTAACACTAACAACTCCGGTCGCTTAGGAAAAATGCCTATGATATTGTTATACTGTAACTGATCAGCACTACGGATATTAAACATTGTCTGATTTTATGGCAGTCGCAGAAAGGAGTAAAGATAGGGGCTTTGAATTCAGCAATCGTCGGCGCATTGATTAATCAAAGGCTTTCAATTTTCGACTCTCTAAAGTGCAAACTAAGATCAATCGAAAAGGGAAAATCAAAATAAACTTTGTCACATTCACGAGCTGATACACACCAAAAGTTCTAATCAAGTAGAAACTGAATAGTGTAACTAGATTTGTTGTTGAATACCATACAATCCTCAAAACCACTTCAGCTCTATATATCTCAGGGCTGGCAGGTACCCATTCTAATTTGCATTGTTTACTGTAGCACGGACAACATACTTTACAAAATTTGCTACGCAGACACATTCAGAATGAAATATTATTCATACTCGACATATTTCATATCTCTATGTCTGCTTCAACCTGATAGAAGTAACAAATTGAAAAATTAAATTCTTGATTCTTGTTCTACTATATACAAGATAGACGCACAACCCATTACCAGATACAGAACATTATCCGCCTTGAAAGTATTCATCCATACTATCCATACTAATATTATAAATACGAAAGTATCTGTCTTTCTGTCCAGCTTTCACGCCAAAACTACTGAACCGATTGTAATGAAATTTGGTACACAGATAGTCTAGAGCCTGAGAAAGGACATAGGCTATATAACATCCCGCTATGACCAATAGGAGCAGATCAGTAACAAAAAATGGTACGAAAACGGAAAAATAAATGCATGGAAAAACAATAAACAGTTTTTTTTTTATATAATCCACTAAAGCTGAACAGTAACAGGGTGACTGTCGATGTCCTTGCCTTGTGTTAGTAGAATTCGGTCTTACATTTCAAACTGGAAAAATGCTTATCCGTGTTTGTTACTTATCGATCTCGTAGCCACCATCCCGGTACGTATGTCCATCGCAACCCCAATAGGTTGGTGTTTGAATATTCAACGATAAAGCGGGTAGACACTTTTTGAATGATATTGTGATGAAAAAATAGGACACGGCATATGTTATCTGTGGCCTTGTTTAGAAAATATTTTAAAACATCAACTTTTAAATTTTAATACTGTGCCCGGCTTCAACGCTGTCACTTTTTAAAATTCGTTACCCAAGGCATTTGAAAACTCTTCGGCGTTCATCTAATTAAATATCCGTCTACGAGTATTCAGTTTCAGACTTACACAGCTATCTCGTATAATAACGTTTCTTGAAGATGAATCGAAATTATCTTTTTGTACAGAATAATAACATTCATGCATACTGTATAAGATTCTATTTAATTTCACGAAACGTTATCATAGCTACTTGATGGAATTCGTTTAAAGAATGGTTTTATGAATTCCTTATTACTCACAGGCTTTTGATTTCACAGTGGTGACTTTTTGACGAGTCTTTATATTTTAAACTAGTGACACTTTAATGTTAAAATAAGCCTCGACGTTGCGTCGAGCGTCCAGCGCAGCTCAATGTAATTGGAGGTGCGGGCCGCTTATTTCGAATGGAATTAAGCAACGACAGCTGTGAAATTAGCATTTGTTATAACTAACGAGATAATTTTATGTTTTTTTAACATGTAAATGGCCCATGATATCAAAGTGTACCTTCACTCACGGCAACGACATCAGTGTGACATTCACGATGAAAGCATTCTTTCCGAAGAGATCACTTTGCTGAGAAAACACATTTTCACGCTCGATATATTTTGACTCACTGAACGTTTTATAAGTTCACACCAAGAGATTTCTCAGTTCGCCTTACGTTGCACTTACAGAAGAATTTAGATCTAGTTTTTACACAGCATTAAGTTTGTCTGGGTAATGTACGGTAGGTTCAGATATAACTTGTATGACAGTGTACGTTGTGGGAGCAAAGTGTGATATGAACAGCGCTTCCAGTTTGCAAACTAAAATTAAATTAAAGACGTGCTCGTTGCCATTAAATGAGCGAAATTTTACTTTAAACTGCGTTAATTTACTCTCTAGCAGAGACATAACTTATCATTTCCATAATACACACTCAAACTACTTTGAATATTTTGTTTTACACTAACGAACGGATACGTATTTTATATGGTGCTCATGAAACTAAAGTTGGTCTCATTAAATAAAACCTACTTTAGCTGAGAGCAGCATCTTCAATATGAACGGCTAAGCTATTAGTCTGACCCGTGATTAAGTGGACGGCCAGCGCCCAGCACTTATGTCGTAGGTACCCAGTCGCCCCGAATAACTCTTCCGACGATATACATTACAAAGCGTAGCTGTAGCACATAGTTACCCCAAAAACAACGCGAAGTGAAAGTTAAAAGTTATTGTATGACGTCAGGCAAAAGTCATCCATCACTAGTAGGGCGGATAATAAATCTTATAAACAAAATGTACTATGACGAACAACCAGAATAACTTAACCCAAAAAAGAATGTTTATATACAATTTGTTACTTATCATGCATGATGGGAACAAAGAACCGGAATGTAGACCAGCAATACATTTCATTCTGTGGAACAAAACCTCAGAGATCGATGATTGGATTACTCGCTAGACGATAAAGCAATAGAGTTACGGGCTGTGGCATATTGGCGACATAAATAGATGAACTGAAACTATTAACTGAAGTGATTTCATTAGAGCTTTTAACGTAGTACCTGTTGCTAGTAAACGGCACAGATATTTGTGTACACAGGTTAAATAAAATATTACTATATGTAAAGAAAACCCTGTCCAATCCGTGAAGGTATTATTAGGTGTCGATAACTGATTCTACTAATGGCTACAAAGCCAGGCTAAATTTAAAAAAAAAACCCTCAAAAACCAAATATTATTTCGCAAAAGGAGGTAATTCAATACATGCGCGGGCGAAGGCAGGCAGGGCACGCGGCACGTGGCCTCGTCGCTCATAATAATACCGTCGAAAATGGTGTTGACACTTTTTTAAAAATTAACAAATTTTGAGGAAGTTAGAATTAATTCGCGAAAAAAAGATTATTTCAAAATTCATTAGTATTGTTACTATGACGATTATGTAAAATTTCATATTTTATTTGGTCATGTGTTTACCTAACCTCCATTATCCTTATGGGTTGGACGAGGTTTTCTTTGCATATTGTATATGATTCTGTTGAAGAAAAACCGTGTTTGTTTGAACATTAATAAATATAAAAGGTTATTTTTGTACGTGTCAAATTTTATTATAAAAAATTGAACGAGTTTAAATTATGACTCGACATTATTCAATATCTCCCTGTAAACGAAACGTAAGCCCGAGCTGATGACAACATTCGAATCTTTTGGGAATTGCCTCAAGAGCAATTTAAGAAAAGAAGCTTCGATTTCCTCGGAGACTGTCTGTTCGTCGCTGTCGAAGTACCTACCGTGATCTCAGAGGGTAGTGTCACTGCGTCATAAATGTTATCTTAGCCTTTAGATTCGTAACATCGGTTATTTTAACGTGTAAAGGCTCGATTCCTCTGAGGTATACGTTTTTATAAACGCTTATGCCATAATCCCAAGTAACTAACAATTTGGAAAAAATAGACGTGTCCCCCGAGATAAATCTCTAAGTTTTATAAGGGACAAGTGACAATCAATATTGCCCCTATTATAACGGGACGTGGGTAGACGCAAACGTAGTCCCTTCGCTCCCGAGGGTTCCGCCACTACAAAAACATTGTACATCAAATAAATCGTAGTCGTTACAGAGAACTTCACTAGTCCATCGCTCGTGACTACAACTCTCGCCAAGGGAACGGTCGGTATTACCGCATGGGCCTATGATAACGACAGCTCTAATAATGTGCTTTATATGCAAAATAGCCACTTTAAGACCATTTGATAGGTCAGATTGTGTTCCCCATATTTTTCCAGCGGGTGCAGTTCGGTTGACAATTTGTAATGGTGGGAACATGTTTATTCGCGAATGGCGAGCCACGCGCTGCCATATATTTCGGTTTTTAGTGTAGGACTTTTTGTGTAAAATAAGCCTACGCCTGTGCTACGCTGTGCTGTGTGCTGTGTGTGTGTGTTTGGAGACTCTCTCGAGTTAAGTCGTCAGCACATCGTGAAGGGGTCCACGAAGACCGATACCTCCTGGGTCAGGATTGAGGGTTGGTTAAACAAGAAACCGTGGCCCTGGCCGTTGCACAGGCAAGTGAAGAAACACGGGTGGGTTTTAGTCAGTAAAAGTCTGACACCCCCTTCCGCTCCGCCCAGAGCGGGAGAAGTCATTTGATGATTTCCCATCCCAACAAAAAATAAAAAAGGGTCACCAATCAGCCTCTTCGCCCGCCTCTCCACCGAATCCAAAGTGGCCAGGTGACACTAGGCACCACCAGCCCAAATGTGGCTGCAGTATTCCACACACGAACGGACCTGTGCTTTGTACAACATTAGAATCTGCCCTGGTGTGAAGTACTGCAGGACCTTTGCGATAATGCCAAGTTTCCTGGCAGCCACCTTGGCCTTGGACTCAATGAACCACCCAAAGTGAAGGCGATCGGTACACTCCAAGGATATATTTCGAAAAGTAGGAGCCAAGGTGAACGGGCTCTTTTTGGCACTGAAAAGACACGCGCGTGTTTTGGCGGCATTGAATGCTACAAGATTGGCATTGCCCCATTCGGAGACTGCCTGTAGTGCAACACTCGTTCGCTCCACCATGGCCTCTCTTTCGGACCGGATTGATTCCCTTCTAACCCGAGGATCTGGCAAGTATCTCTCCACAACTGTGCTGTCCGCATACCCTTAGATACCTGTTCTGGCAAAGAAAAAAGTATACTAATTGCATTTTATGCTACGCTTTTTAATGGATGTATTTGAATATTTACAGTATAAAAATAAATAATGCTGTTAAATAAAAGTAAATAATATAACAGTCTCTCGTAACTGTAAATGTAACAGAAGTACTCTTAAACATTTTGATTTACGGTTAAATTGACACTTGTACAAAAATAAAGTCAAGTGTTTAAAAAGACGAACCGTTACATTATGATGTACTTGACTTGGAATACCGTTCCAAGAGTTATCAAGCATCTTGTTAAATCAACTTTGCTTGTATGAAAAGTTAAGATGTAGTAGGCAGGACTGTGGGATCCGTATGATTAAAATGAAAATCAAATTCGGTTTCTCTGAAGTTCATATAGTAATTTATGTAGGTTCTATTATAATAGTAATGTTAATAGTACTTAATTTAATTTTCAAACTTCAGAACTTACAAGCTAGATTAATCTCCTGTATTACATAACAGAGGTCGAGATTTCAATGGTTAAATGAATCAGCATAAAAATCTTAAGCTGGTACACAATTGCGTAAGTATGCACTAATAAAAGGGAAATTGAAATAAAATAAAATACAATAAATTTATGAACAAAAAATAATAACTTGGAGAACAAGCAATATTTCAAGCAACCTTACAACCCTTATTACCTTACAGTAAAAATGTCTAAAAGTAATCATATATTGTCATTAATATGAAATGTCTCTTTACTAAAAATCATACTCCAAATGACACACGACTATACAACTTTCCATCTTTACAGACAGCATCGCACTGAAGTATTTGGTTTCTAAAACACGTATTGTAACTTGAAAACAAAGGCGCATCGAGCAAAGGACGCATCTGATGAAGGATGAAGTAACAATAGGATGAGTACTCACTCAGAAAAAGATTCCAGAATATTAGATTACCCACATGTTACATTACAAATGCTTTCATATAGGGACAATGGTGTGTCGCCTATTGATGAATACCTGTAAAGCAACGGGACGCCTGCGGCAACAGCGTGTGATTTCAATGAGCACGCTTGCCCACTTCAAAGGGTACGCTCATTCGACTCAATATCAATACAAATGTTGTTGGATGTATAGCCTCCTTACTAGTAACCTATACTTTCATTGAAATAAGTTGTTGGTAGAAAGCCCAAGATGAACGTTATAATACGACCGCGCTTCGTTTCAACATTTTAATTCTAGTTGACTCGGGGCTTTGTTGTGATGGATATTGTCCCTATTACTAACTAAATATTTGAGGCCAAGTTTGGGATGAAATTTCGTCTTATTATATTGGGTTAGTAGCAACTCAAATAAATTTGATAAAGTTGGGTAAAGTTTTAATAAAGGTTTTCATAAGGACAAAACGGTTACATTTATCTAAATGAAGTATCACGGTATCCGACAATCTGTACTTAAAACTTTTGTAAGCTTCAAGAGTTTGGTCACCGGAGTACTCACTTTGTATTAGAAGGAATGTCTCCAGAGGATAATTTTCAGTTGATTTGAAATGGACGGCACTTCCGCCCTCTGCCCGATTATATAATTGTATTGTTTTCCATTATTTTCTAAATCGCTTTGCGAAAACGAATTGTGTTTAAGTTTTAGATTCCCCCGGACCCCTTATAGCATCACTTGTGTCCGCCTGTGGAAGCCGATTTGTGCCAAATCTAATAGACCGATTAAGGTACAATTTGGTACATTTATGAAGGTTTATGGCTCAAACACAAACATGTAACGTAAATAAACGAATTTTGAATATCGGGATTAATTTTTCGAGGCAAATAAGACTTTTATTTGTAAGTTTTTCAACCGTGCCATCACTGGATTGTGTTTTTAGTTTTTATTTTAATGTGAGATAAAATATTTTGTAATTTAAATTGACTATTACCCCACCTTACCCCGAAGCTACTACCTGCGTTTACAAATTTGAATAAATACATAAAATAATTTGGTTCTTTAGAATAAAGGAAAACTTTTAAGAAGTCTTAAAATAACATGGAAGCTCTAAATACTGTGTGTACAAACTAACATTTTAAGTTAGGATGTTTTTATTTCAAATTTGTTCTTGGGAAAAACTTCATCGTAATTACAGATTCCTTCATTGTGAGTTCAACACGCACTTGTCCCGTTTTTTAATTAACTTCGGTGGTGAGGTTTATTTTTGTCAAGATTTATAGAAAGAAAATAAAAAGGGTCGAGTGGCGCTCCGGGCAGTTACGCCCCACGCAAAACATTTTCAATACAAAGTAAACTTACCCGTAGATTGCGGAACATCCATACAATATACCTAGGTATTACGAACTCATTTGAATTTTAAATCTCGTGAATCTTCTGTGGAACTATGTTAAACTGTCAAAGTTATTCCTTCCTACGACAAATATTACAGCTCAAATGAAGTTTCTCTTGATACCGTTCCAGATCCGTTTCAAGTTTGATACTAAAAATGAAGACAGTTCAAGAAAAGAGGAATGTAGTTTGACTTCCCACTTTAGTTCTAGATGTTGGAATAAATTAATAAAGCTTAAAGTTTAACTTAGTCGGATAACTTGCAACGACATAAAATTTATACAAACGAAGCAGTACTTTATGTAATGAACAGATAAATCCACACGCAAAACTTTATTAATTCATGCACACAACATTTCTATGAAATCAAGAAATATTTTAATTAACTTTCCACGAATTTTCAGTTCCATTAAATTTGTAATCTGATATTTCTACAAATACGTTTCGTTAAAACTAACTTTATTGGAAAACTATTTGCAAAAAACACTCTATAAAATATTGAATAAATAAACCAATATTGATTTTATTGTTAGATTGAGTGAATGCGAGTTGGGTCACTGTGTACATTGTTTAGTAAAACAAAACCGGAATTTCGTTGTGCACGAATGTTTATCCCAAGATTGAGAACATAGGAAGTCTGTAACAGAACGTCAATTTACGACAACGGACCCTCTCGTTTCGGGTGTCGTTCCATTAAGACCCTTCCTAAATGACTTGTGTAACTCGACAACATTGCTATACCTATAAGAAGACCTCCAAAAATTGTGTCCCACCCGCAAATTAAAAAAAAATAAAATGACGTCAGAGAAATAATCGGTTTAATTCCGGCGTAGCGACCAAAACTACATTAAAGAATTTATTTGATCTGTTTTGGTTACTTTGGCGTATCTGAATAATATTTGAACTCTTGTTTGCTGTTTTGAACAATTTCTACTGTTACTATTTTATACAGACTATTGAGAAAATAAATTCATTTTTCTGATTCCACTTGATTTCAGATTGCAATATTGTTCAGCATTGTTGTTTGAGTTTTCAATTTGAAAACGTGCTTACAAAGCTTAATCTTATTATTTTTATATGAATTATGGTGAAACCAACGTTATTGTAAAACGAAGCAAATAACCATGGTTTTTGCCACCACGCTTTGTCTTATTTGCTTCATCTCATTCATCATTACGTAGGCGTAAAAGCTTATTTACTGTCTGATTTAAGGCCATTGCGGGTTTCTTTTCATCGCCTCTTATAACTCGACGTAATAGTTAACAAAAATAACTTTAGAATACCTAAACTTCGGAAAAAAATATTAGAAAAAATATTCTTTAGCGCAGACATTACAGCTACTATAGCAGTCGACTGCCAAAAACCTTAAACAAGAATCGAATCATACTTGAAAACCACATCTGTATTGCCTCCTGGAGGAAAAATTAACATATAAGCAGCAGAGATTATAAATCACCCGTAATTTGTTTTGTAAATGGTGTCATCACAAAAATAGGAATCCGTTGGCAAAAATATTTCAATTAGAACAGACGCATATATTTTACGACCGCCCAAAGAGCTATAAAACAAAACATGACATTATTCGAATTCTACTGGATCTGATTTAATACATATATGTCAGGGTACATGTATAAAATTGCATCCATGGAAATTATTGGACAGTTAATAAAACAGAACGAGTTTAGAAAAAGATTTTTTTTTTGCCTAGTGCAAGCTATAATCATCAAGTAATCATGTTGTTAGTTAGGCTATAAGACAATATAATCATCAGCCTACAGCCGTCCCTGCACTGCTGGACAAAAGCCTCTCAACCTGATTTTCAGCAACGCCATCCATCTTGAAAACCAGCTATCTTGCAAAGATGGTCACTTTATCTCACCTAATGGACCTACCTTATATAAATATCGCGGTCTCTATTCAAGAATACATCTACCCCAACGGTCATCGATTCTACGGCTAATGTGTTCGGCCCATGAGCAGTTCAGCTTAATTATACAAAATATAGAGCCGAAAAACCCTTCGGTGAGGTAGGTACTTATCTGCGTAAGCCTGTTTCTGCCCAAAGGGAACCCAGAATTCCCATTTGTCCGTGATGACTAAGTCCCGCATAATAGAGGACGAGCCTATTGACATTAACTAGACTTAAATTCTGACCCCGGCCCAGACAAAAAGCTACTTGAACTATGTATATAGTTATTTGCACATTTTATAAATTAAAGTCGTTTATCGTATCTGTCTGTGTGACTACGTAGTTCTTCTAATTTTCGCAACGGATTTAGATGTTGTTTACATCATCAATTAAGTAATTTGTTGTGGAAAATTCATGATATAACTTATTTATGATAAGAAAATCTTGATATTTTATCGTTAAAATCGTGGGAATCGGAGGAGGGTCGCTTGTATAAATATTTATCCAAATGGATTCTGTATTCAGCAAATATGCTAAAAAACCTCAACTAAATAGAGGCTTCGACTGATTGACAAATACGTTAATCATAGTAGGTAAACTCAGTGTTTCAGAAGTAGACAAAACAAATAACTTCGCAGAACTGACTTAACTTCTAGTATCCTTAAGAACAGCTTGAAGTTGTCAACTAGACAAAGTAGGTACTCAGTTAATGTAACGTGTAAGATAGTAAGAGATACGAAAGAACAGACTTAATGTACACTGTCTGCTAAAGATTATTTAGTCGAGTTGAATAACGCACCCGGCATGATTATGGAAATAAGGAGAAAGAGATTATCCAGCTCGTTGAATACTGATGATAATTCTGTATAAATATTTTACACTCGGCTATTGGCACAATTTACTTATTTAAATAATTACAGGTAAAAATACCTATCTGTATAGCTATTGTGGAGTCGCCAATTCCCCCTGGATTATGATATGTAAAATGTATCGAAGTAACTGTAACGCTAAGTGTGTAATACTTAGCTCTTCATGCAAAGAAATCGTGTTTGAAAAGTGAAATACACTTTATGTGACATATTTCTGTATGTATTCCAGCCAGCAGGAAGTATTGACATTATATCAAGCAAATCCCTATCTGCTCGATATACTTTCTATACACGTACTACCAAATTCATACACATTAGTTAGAATTTATTGTTTTTTATAGATAGGGTAACAAAGAGGTCACGCTTAAAACATAATTATGTTACCTATTTTATCAAAACTTATTGATTCTAAAATACTACCTACTAGCAATATGTTCAAGCATGTCTGATGCACAGCAAAGCATGATTTACATCATAATCCTAAAGCTCCTGCTATTGCATAAAACGCACGATTAAATACTGCTCTTTTTTCACAGACAATTGAATATTTTAAATGTGAAAATGTTTTGTGGATTCTTTGTTATTCAATTGCGTTTGTGGTGGAATACCCCGGTCGACGGTCAAACAATCGACGGGGAAGCTTCCTTCACAGAAAAGGATTTGAACAACTTGTATATCCCTTTTCTTACAGTTTCGTTATTCTAGCGGGATAATGGCAACATGGTTGGTATACAATAAGAAATATTTTTCCAATCACATTTAAGAGATAGAAGATTCCATTCGAAAAGATACAGAGAAGCTGCAGTGTATTGTGGGAAATATACGAAATATGGAAACAATACAAGAGTTGGCGAGGCACGTCACGAGCAGAGGTATTGTGCCGCATGACATGCATATCCTTTTTGATAGGAAAAATGAACACTACACTGTGGGAATCCCGTAGCGATTGTGCTCCACGGAACTTTATCGGATTGCCCAAGAATGAAAATTAAAGTTTGTTCTTCAGATTAAAAAATTAGAATAAATGAGCCAGTTGCGAAGTTGTATTTAATTAGAGATGACTTTTATTGTTTTGCATTGTTTTGTTAAGCGTTTTGCTGTGTTCACGTCTACGTTTACATTATGAACTAGCCTTTAAAGAACAAATAAGAACAGGGGAAAATTAACTTAATGAAGTTAAAATACTGTAGATAGATTTAGAGTGACCAGCCACATTTGGGCTGGTGCTGCAAAATGCCACCTGGCTATTTTGGATTCAGTGGAGAGGCATGCGAAGAGGCTAATTGGCGACCCAGATTTAGCTCAAAATTGTCTAAAGCCTGGAGCACAGGCGAAGATTAGCCAGCCTGTCGGTGTTATATAGGATGCAGTTTGGAGAGTGTGCGAAGGAATTGCATGATTTAATTGCTCCGTCTCCGTTCCATCATCGGACGACCCGTCATACGGCGAGATTCCACCCTTACGTTGTTGACACCACAACGATCCGAACGAAGCGTTCCGCCTCGTCTTTTATACCGCGTATATCGAGGGACTGAAACAATTTGCCAGCGGCGGTGTTGCCGTCGGAATACATTTTTTTTTTATAAATTATGAACTAGCGCTTGACCGCAATCCCGCCTGATGGTAAACAGTGACGCGATCGTTGATGGTAAAGCGCGCTAGTTAATTAAGAGTCTATTCACTCTAGCCTTGAAGACACTCAAATTGTATTGTGACGGAAACACCGCCGCCGGCAAATTGTTCCAGTCCCTTGATGTAGGCTCTTAATAAACTTGCTCGCTTTACCATCAACGATTTGTATCACTGCTTACCATCATGTAGGATTGCGGTCAAGCAATAGTTTATAAATATATAAAAAAAAAAAATTATAAAAATAAAATAAAAAAAGAGTTTTTCATTATAATGCTAAAATACCCGTAAGTATAAACTACTAAACTTTACGAACGAATACATAGAGTAAAACCCATCAAACTCGTTGCAAGGCCCCAAATAGCCTCTTAACGAAAATTGCTTTTATCCCAGGAGCACAAACCACCAGATATTCCAGTGCAAGAGAATAAATCCGAGATGTTTTTATATGGAAGGAGATTTCCAACAGAATTGAGTTTAGGTCATCAACGAGAATGAAGACGTTTATCTGTATAATTCTTACGAGCAGAGCTGCTCTAGTTTCTCTGTCCCGCGGCGTACTTGTAAATTGAAGGTCGACACTCAACTGAGCTGAATTCTTAACAGCCAAAACTGTTGACTGTAAACAGTTTAAAGTTAAAATACACTAAAACAAGTTAATTTAATTTTTTGCTTCGTGCCAGTAAGCTACAAAAATAAACCAATTTCTAATTAATGTACTTTCAGTGTGAGCTTATGTTGTGCCAACCAACCACTTCAGTTGCCAACTAATCGTTACGCACACAATAAACCCTATATTGATGAATGTAAAACGATCACCAGACGCCGTTTTATATTCATCATAGATTAAAACGCGGGTGCCACATACAGATCGGACTAAAGGATTAATTTCATATTGAGCAATACATCGCTCTTTGTTCCTGTTGGTTTTCATTTTCGGTTATTCGTGAGTTAGTAACGGGTTCCACTCGAGTCTACTCGGGCGCCCGTTAGGCTCGAGGCTCATCATGCATATTCAAAAGTGGCGGAGCTTGAGACAAGTGGCTCATTGTTACTTTGTCGCACTGAACTACCGTTTTCGAGGCCACGCATTAAGCTGCTGCATATCTGAGCAGCTTACTTATAATTAAAACAATCCTTGATATTAATATCATTGATGTTTACTTCAGTGTTTTAATTCCTAGTTGTAATGGTTTTGTTCCTAGTTTATTAATAAACTACTCACTGAGATTAATCCTATGATCTTTACATACGTATACTACACTACTAGCCTTTATCACTGTATACTTACAGTCTACGATTGCATGGTTACCTTCATGGAGGCAGACAGTAAATCTATATCGTAACTATATTATTAACTATAGAACCATAACTATATCAAATTCTCTTATTCATAGTTATATTAAATCCCATATGACCGATTCTGTGCAATATTCACACGTCCACGTAGTTATTCACTTAATATCATGCAAATGAAAGAAGCGTCATCTTAATTAGTTCCAGAATTATTTCGTCAAGACTGAATTAATTCTTGTTAAAAGCCTATTTCTACACGAAAAGCAATAATTTCGATTACAAATATTTGAACCATGTCTCCGTGTATCAAGGCGTCTGTGAGAGAGAAACGCTGGAAGTTCAAGCATTAAAGCATATCAAAATGGAGTTGGCGTCTCGGATAATTTTAAAGTGGTACCTTTTTAGGTGTGGAATTTTTTCTTTGAAGAGTATCCCGCGAAATACTGTAAATCTCCGCAGGAATTCTTTTGTTGGCTCGTTGTAGTACAGTACAATTATTTGTATGGGACATGCTAATACCAAATTTTAGAGTTAAGTTTTAGGTAATCGAATTAGTTTTTTGATCATATACCAGAATCAGATTATTTTTTTTGCAGTATTATTGGTGTCTCTAGAAGAAGGAGGTCTGTATCCCATCAGGTAAGAACATAAGCAGATTATGTGTGCGTGAATAATGTAAGTATTATGTTATTGGTAGTACTCATTATACTGTGTGGCATATTTATATTCCACAACATTTCAAAAAGTGTTATTGTATTCTCTTATTGTCTGTAATTACTAGGAATAATATAATTAACAGAGAAGGCTAGTACCCAGATGATTCCCGTAATTATTAAAGACGTTAAAAGTTCAGTCGCAATCTCGTCTCAGCGTCAATTACTGACAAAAAAAAATATAAGGTGAGAGAGATCAGACTGTGAACATTCTTACAATTACGAAAGGTACTCCATATAAGCCAGTATGCAAGTATTCCTTCAAATAATGCGATGTTATAGAATATATAATGTTTATGGTTTTTCCACATTATTTCAATGTGTATACAAACGTTTCTGATATGAAGATGTCATTTCCTGTATAACTAAATTTACACACTTTATGGTGATTAATACGACAAGTTCTGGAAAGTGAGTTAACTAATGCGTAATTTCTATCAATCCATACTATCCATACTAATATTATAAATGCGAAAGTAACTCTGTCTGTCTGTCTATCTGTCTGTCTGTCTGTCTGTTACGCTTTCCCGCTTAAACCTCTCAACCGATTTTGATGAAATTTGGCACAGACAATCTTTAGACCCTGAGAAAGAACATAGGCTACCTTTTATCCCGGAAAAATTTGATGTTCCCGACGGAAATCTAAAAAGCACGATATAACCGAACTCCACGCGGGCGAAACCGCGGGCGGAAAGCTAGTAAAGCAATAATATAACATAACGGTCAGTTATATGTGGATAGTCGAAAATAGTTGGTAAATCTCACTTGGATGTTGGTCACAGTTCTGATCTAAAGGCGTTACTGCGACATTCCCATTCAAATTTTTTACAAGCAAATGGAAAGATGGCCCATGGTCGATAATAAATCTAAAACTGGGCATCAAAATATTCTCTAGACATTCGACAATAACTAACAATACTTTGATGATCAGTTTTTACCAGCATACCTCGCATAGTACGCAAGGTAAAAAAAAAATGGTGTCAAATTGATCACCATAAAAAGGACATAGTATAAGTTATAGTATTTAGTTAGCAATACAAACATACGGTCGCACAACCAAGTGTAAACATAATCTGGTCCATATAGATAGAGCCCATAACTCAAAGACTCGTCGTAATAAAAGGCATTTTTGCCATACGTGTGTGGCACATAAACTACCCGGTAAATAATTACTGGCAAGAAATACATTTTGGAGATTACCTACAACCTACTTCCGTATAATTTACTGACTTTTCACACCTGGTCCTTTTGCCCGCGTTAACAGTATTCAAAAGTGGTCCTTTAGTATGTTTACCTGTAACAAGAAAATAACTCATTTTAAAAGTTATTTAAATGATCACGATTGTTTTGTTTCTTTATGTACTAGCTTTTGGCCGCGGCTGCGTTTACGTGTAGGTATATCGGAAATTATCTCATGGAACCGTGCTGCCCAGACTAAAAATAACTGATTTCCTTCGTTTCAAGGATGCCGTCTATCTTCTCGAAAAATTGTATCAAAATCTGTTACCTGGTTTAGGCGTGAATAAAATGCAGATATATTTTCTAACTTTCAATAGTAAAATATGTAACAAAATTTATTGCTGGCTGCATTTAAAGTGTACATCAAACTGTAGAGGAAACCATATAACTAACAATTAGTTAAAAAAAAGTTCATGCAGATACTTAACTTGGATTTGCTGCTGTTCATAAATGTATACATGTCTACTAATGTAGAATTAATAATAAAAAGTAAAAAAACTAAAACCCAACGTTACATATACCTACCGTAGCACCTTGCCAACGTGTGACTACGCCTTTCCAAACATGAAAATTTATCTCTACATAGTGAATATTGCATACTTCAGAATAGTATTGTATAACATTACTACTGTGTCCATTTACTTGCAACTACATTAGCAACTTAGTTCAGTTCAGTATTCTGAAAATCTTGTTTTATACTTTTTCAGTGTCGTTTTTTGTCGTAGTTGGGTTTTAGTTTTTTTACTTTTTATTATTTGTACTATTTTGGTGTTAAAGTGTATTTGTGGCGCATAATATTAACAAAAGTTAAACTGATGAACTAAAACTAGGTACTTGACATATTACATCTACACGCACATATAACAATATAAGCCCGAAGGCATATAGTGTAGAGGCCTTTTTATGGGAGTTTTAGCCAGTTATCAAACTGTTTCCGCCTTCACCTCGTGGAGTTACTCCCAGCTTATGTCGTTTTCATTAGTGCATTACATATTCTATTAATGTTCACACTGCTCTACATTGCATAAAGCGATTCACAGTTCCCGTGATCCGCGCTTTACTCTTATCACTCATATTAATCATTAAAGCATTCTTGTAATTATGTACAAGCATAAAGCACTCGTGAAGCTCTTTCACGTGATACCAAACACGGTATATTTATTTTAATGTTATATTAACATAGAACTTTTTGACCGTTAGAGGGCGCAATACTAAATTTGGTGACAAGCTTTATAGCTCATAACTAACAGAATATCAAGGCCCTTCTAATGGTACTGCAGGGGTCTTATTCTGATAAGTAGTAAAGAAGCTATGAACGAAAAGATGTTAATTATATGCAACCAGCCCATGAATACAGGTAAAGTCACACGCAAATGCTAGCAATATATATATATATATATATTCAAAATGTACAAGTAAAGCGCTTTCAAATGATACCAAACACGGCATATTTATCTTAACTTTATTTTTTTACTCTGTATGTTTTGTCCGCTAGAGGGCGCCACAGTAGATTTTGTGAAACCCCATATAGCCTATAATCAACGGACAATTAAGACGCTTCTAATGATATATCATTTGTCGAATTCTGATAAGTAGTTTAGAAGTTACGAGGGAACAGATGAACATACATACATACATACATACATAGCCTGTCAAAATCATAACCATCCTTTTGCTTTGCCGTAGTCGGGTAAAAATAACGTCACTTTTATACGTGTGTTTGCTTAATGAATAAACAATCGAAAAGATTATAGCTCCCTTAATTAATTTGCGTGGGTTTACCGTTTATTATTGTCCGCCTCAATTTGTTTTCAATCAAAACAATGTAATTATGAAAAGCGAGTATTTCGAAATTGCTCTTCAGTTGTGACAATAATGGCAATGTGAGCTAGAATATTAGTTTAATGGCATTGTAACCAGTGACGAACTTAGGTGTTATACATATTATGTAAGGCCTAGTGGTTAACACACCAGCCTGGCATGAATGTCAATGACTGATTACAAGGTGATGGAAACCATCTTGAGGAAACCTGGACTTCAAGTCTGAAATCGCCAACCCGCATTGAGCAAGCATGGTGATTACGCTCAATCCTTCTCTGAATGAGAGGAGAGCTATGCCCAGTAGTGGGAAGATAAAAAGGTTGATGATGATGATGATAAATCCCTTAAGTATTCGCACCAACAACCAACTGGGCCCATGTGGTCGACTAGGGCTCACTCCCTCTCACATAAAGACCTGTCTCTCAGCAATGGGAACGTTAACAGCTGATTATGATAAGCATTATTAGAACTAAGTTTTAAGCGGATCAAAGTAATGAAATTTTTCATAATAACTATTCGTGTTCCCTTTTCATCCCGTTCTAAGATTATTTTCACAAAATCCTTTCAAAAACCACTTTAGTTTAATTAATTATTATAACAGAAGCAAGCTACCATCATGATTATAATTTCAGTTCTTTCAACTCCACGTTGATGGTTTTTTTAGGGTTCCGTCCAAAGAGTGACAAGAATAATCTGTTACTAAGCCTTCGCCCGACTGTCTGTCAGCGGTCTTGATCTCATGAATCGTAATAGGTAAAATTTCAGAAAGTGTGTAGTCTGTTTGCGCTAACAAGGAATAATAAAAATAATATTAAAGTTTAAAATTAAAGGGTATTTATGAAATTCTGTATAAAAGTAATGTGTTTTTTTCGGAGTGTAGCCTTTTGTCCTAGTCTGTTTCGCACTTGGCCGTTTTTTTTTTCAATCGTAAAATCGCTTGGCAACTGTTTAAACCGAGATTATTTCAGCAGCCCTTATTTTACCCAAGGCGTAATGCCTTCAAACTAAAATGTTATATAAACGAAAAATGTGTTCTTTTTTGTGTGTAAATAAAAAAATATTCCAGTATAAAACCACTGCGAGCGTACCCCAGGGCATTTGAAGCACAGAGCCGTGTTTCTCTTATGTATCCTTACTATCCTTAGAGATATCGAATCATAAAATAACAGAGTATATTAACTTTCTGTACCGTAGGTACTGATAATTACGATAATACCATGAATAATTTAAATTTAATACCAAATAGTGCTTACAATTTTGCCGAATTTATGGTAATGTACTTCCGTTGGCAATATTGTTTATCGTTGCAGGTCATTTTACAATTAAATGGCCCGACATAATGTATATTTGCGTAATTAATGCATTACACAAATATATTAAAAGCCTCTTGACAGCCTCTGTGGCGTAGCGGTAGCGAACGCGGCCGTTGCGCAAGGAGGCGCGGGTTCGATCCCCGCGCAGTGCAGATATTTGTATGCATGAATATGAGTATTTTCACTGGTCTGGTCGTGCCTCGGAAAGCACGTTAAGCCGTTGGTCCCGGTTGCCATACGAACATCTAGTGGCAGTCGTTACGGGTTGTTGGAGCCCTCAAAAGTCTAACAATTGGTCTAACTGCAATGCTTAGCTTATTACCTTCGGGTTGTGGAGGTCAGACGGCAGTCGCTTCACGGAAAATTTAAAAAAATTTAGCCAAAATCAGCAGTTAGACTGGTAAAGCGTACCCCAGACTCCAAAACTGAAAAGCTACGGATGCGACTGGGATTAACTATTAAATTTTCTTAATAGGTATGCATATAATTAATCTCTACAATTAATCAAAACACATTTTGCAAAAAAAAAATACCATTAGGTAAGTACTATTTTTATCAGTTGATTGAGTTAACTTCGAAACGAAAAACCGCCCTTTATCTGCTATTTATTCTGATAACAACGTCATACTATAAATAGTACTACTAAATACTAGTAGTAGTAGTAGTAGTTGTCGTTGACGTTGTGTATTGACGCTGTGTATTGACGTTGACGTTGTGTAATTTACCTCCTTACCATGTAAATATGGTAAGGAGGTAAATTACATTACAAAAATAAGATACTGTATGTGTTTTATAACCAAATCAATAAAAATGCACGTTAAGTTATTAGAATGCTTGGGACCTTACTGTATCAAGCCCCACACTGCGCGCAAGGAAGTATTGGGATATATTATATGTTAAAAAGCCTTATAAGTGTAACGTAGCCGTAGAGGTTTTTAATATGTTATATACTAGTTATGTAGCACATGTTTCAATTCCGCAGAGTCATTACCTATGCCCTGTCCACATTTCGCTCATGTTGACTTTTTGCTAAAGTGAAATTACAACCGGCCATTATTTGTCCTCTTTGTCACGGCTGCTGAGTAGGGTGGTTTCACTATGTATTACAAAACACTGTTATTTACATGGAAAGTTGGCAAACAGTCAAACACCCATGTTACAAACACACAAATCCCTTAATCTTGACTTATCTGTTCAGACTAAGTTGGAATACCCATTTACGAGTTTTGCAAAAAATATTAAGAGTACAATAATAATGTGTAATAGTCAAAACTACTACTTAGTGTGCGCTTCTAAAAATATTGTTAAGTATTAATAAGAATGATTTCACCTGTTTTTGTGAACCAGAAGTAATTCCTGTTCCGGGGTCCTGGAAAAAAATGCTAAATAGCCAAGCACTGTAATCTACTTGAATGTATCATTACGCCGGTCGCTGTCGCAGCACCGCTTGGCTCACTCTCGTTTGATGAGAGTTGTAAGCTAACCCTTGTGCTCAGGGTACCCTTACTTAGTCAATGCGGTTAATATTGAGAAAGTAAGAATCTTAAAAAAAAGGACAATTATTTAAAAAAGAAAATGACCATAGAAGCGCAACAAAGTTCTTAGATGTTTATTAAGTTAAACAAATATCCATATTAGAAGATCAACAAGATTTAAGAGGGGTCAGTTTAATAGTATATCTCCAAAATGAGCTTTAAGAGGGGACTCTAGTGCCGAAAAATTTGGAAAATAGGTATTTGAAGAAACTATAGCCGTCACGCTGCTTGAGGTTTGACCTCTCCCGGTACCGTGCGAAAAGTACAGTTGCAGCTCAGGCTGATTTTACATACAAAAACGTTGAAGAAAAGACGTTTCATAGATCTCAATTATTTTTATATCAAAATTTAGGGGAAAAGTATAGGTACTTATGCTTCTATAATTTTCTTTTTTGTCAAAAACTTATGACGTTTGTCTAATAGTCGTCTGAACATCGCGATGAAAATGGGTTATTTTTCGTGATTATGAAGTATATTTCTTTTAATAATTAAGTGTCGGAAAAATCAAATGATAGGGGCACGTATGATAACGGCGAAAATATCCAGAACAAAAAAAGAATTAAAAATTGTTCTACAAGCATTATCTACGAAGATAACAGCGGAATACGTTTGTATAAAGCACCACTGAAGTCCGCTCTTAAAGGCTAAAGTAAAATCTTATCTAATATCAGCGACAATCTGTCAATATCATAGATATAGTTTTTTTGATATCTGATAAGAGAACGCAATGCGTAAGTACCTACAACGTTTTCTTTATACGAAACCTGAATACAGTTTGTTCCGAAAAAGGAACTGAATCGATTCCTATCATTTTTACACCATGTTTAGTTTTTTCCCAAATATATTTATAAAATGATGCAGTGTGGTTACCGAGCGCACATTACAGTTCACAGCGGATCATAGTGTCCTAGGGCCCCGCCGTGCCACGCCGCTGCAGGCGCGAGCGGGCGCGCGGCGTGCTGACCATATTTTTGTAGGGACAACCAGGTAACTTAACAAGTTCGTGACTTTGTGATTTTTCCTTATATCTTTTTGAAGTTTTGTACATAAATTATTTACATAAAAATACTGGACACTTGTTTCGGGTTTCGCAAATACAAAAAATGACGTTGCATATAGTAGCTCTATATGATATGCAGAATTATGGAAACCTTTCTAATATATTAACAGTGTACACAGGTACATACATATTCATGCTTCTCCTGAATAAAATAAGAACAGTCAAGTGTGTACTCGATTTCACACCGCGCGTTCAGTATCGATTGTTTACATCTTCCGTCTATGGCGATACGTAGGTTCGAAGGTGATTAAGAAAGATAAACTCGTTGCATACACCTTGTTAAAGTCTTCGAGTGAAGTTGAGTATTAAACGAAGCGTTTACTTTGAAGCCTTATTTGAAAATAATAGGTCGAGAGTATTGAACTGAAATCCTTTATTTTTTAGTTAAATTACACTTTTATTTTTAACCTTTGCTAAAATAAACCAGCAGAGTAATTGAGTTAAATACTATCAGTAGCAATATGATTTATTTTGACAGTTTAACAACGTATATTGCGTTATGAGCGTTATTGAGCAGACAAATTTTTCGAACTGACGGAGCAATGTATTAGCAATATGGTTCAAAATTATTGAAATTGATAGCAATAATGTGTTACGCAATAAGGGTGCAGGTTCTTAATAAATAAATACATTCTAGACCAAAAGACTTAATGAGCAATCTTAGTCCAAATTATATTTACGCATTATAATTATTTACGTATTACAAAAAACATTTATGAAAGCAAAATCTGAAATATAAAAATATTGTGTTCAATATTACTGAACAGAATATTTATATATTTCAAATTTGACGCCAAAATACGACGAAAATTGCTCCATTTAAAAATCGTATTATAGATACGGTCGTCGTCGAAAAAAGCGCTATCGAAGATTGGCCAATTTATTCTCACTTTAAAAATCAATTGATGTGTGCAGCCAGACAAAATGGAGTCTCGAATGCATTTCACATTGTGTCCCAGGATTGAATTGCAAAAGTGTTTTTCCAAGACGGGCAGATTTTTCTGTTGAGTTGGAAAACCAATTATCACTAAATATTTATTTTCTTGGAGCAGTAGTGGGCTAGTGGTATCGGCCGCGATTTTCAAGTTGTAGGTCGTAGGTTCGTAGCCCATCAGGCTCTTTATTTTCTGTAAATTATTTCATCGTCGCTGCTCTCAAAACGGTGAAGGAAAACATCGTGAAGATACATATTTATTGGAAACAAAAGCTTCGAAGCATGTCACATCTACCAGCCCCCACTGGGCTAGCGTGGCAGATTATGGTCCACTCCCTTTCACCGTGAGGAGGCCAGTGTCCCAGCAGTGGGAACATTATAGGCTGAAAAGTCACCGACATAGCTCTGCGAGTCGCTAAACTGAAGTGGCAGTGGGCAGGGCACATTGCTCGTAGAACCGATGGCCGATGGGTAAGGTTCAGGAGCAGCGGCCACGTACTGGAAGACGCAGCGTAGGGAGGCTCCCAACAAGGTGGACCGATGACCTGGTGAAGGTCGCGGGAAGCCGACGGATGCGGGCAGCACAAGACCGGTCAGCGTGGAAAGCCTTGGGGGAGGCCTTTGTCCAGCAGTGGACATCTATAGGCTGAAGGAGAAGAAGATGTATGTATTTATAATCTGTAGAATTTTAGGAGAACCTCATGAGCAGAAAAATGAGATCAGTATAAATATCCAGGTACCTATATAAGTAAAATTAATTAAATTACTATTCGTTAGTTACTTTAATGCGCTTAGCATGAAATGTTCGTAACATTCTCAATTAAGTTTTACAGGAAGAAATATTAGAAAAGTTCCCGGAAAATGTTTATATTCGAAAGACTTCTACGTCGTTTTTACCCGACTTTTTACAGTTTAAACAGGACGACGTTTATCAGGTCAGCTACTTATTAATATTTATATGCAGCCATCTCATCGACGTTAAATTCCATAAACATTATAATGCAAATTGCTTGATAATGTGTGGATCCATAAACATTTGCTTTTAAGCTAATCAGTACACCATATTGCTCATTAACAAAATATATCTACGTGCTCTTAATATCACATTTAATCTCCTGCTTATCTACTTGGAAATTTCAAATTCAACCTTCATACAAATTGCTAACACGCTGGAATATAAGTGTGATATAAAAGTATAACATCGTAACCCCACGCAGGGCGGTTGAATATGGAATACACCCTTATTCTCAGTATTCTAGAAGCCGACACGTGGCTCCTTTACTCACGATACCCCTGTGACGTGAAATTTTAAGGATTTGTGAAACATACATTCTTAAGCTTACGTGTTATCTTTGAAGTGGTTGTACGATACTTCAAAGGAGATTATTGAATCACGCTTGACATGATCAAGTACACAGGTTGGAATTTTGTAGATGGGGACTATCCTATCACATACAGCGCTTACTAAATGACAGATCATACCAGGTATCAAAAACTGATTTTGATACTTCTTCTTTTTCCCAGCGTATAGAGATCCACTGCTGGACAAGAGCCTCCCCCAAAGTTTCCATAATGACCACTCTTGTGTTGCCCGCATCCATCGGTTCCTGCGACCTTCACCAGATTATCGGTCTACCTTGTTTGGGGCCTCCCTATTTTGAAACTAATCGATCCTATTTCTTATAAGAAAATGCAAATATCGCAATCAACTCTTCCTCTGCTTTTATATCTAGGGATTCCAGGGACACTGGCTCCTGTGGGATTCAGTGACAAACTGTCCGTTCTGTTTAATATTCCAACGAAGATTTAATTTTTTTTTTCTATATCTTTTTTGTCATAAATATATGTATATCCACTAAGTGCTCTAGTGGTGTTTTCTCTATACAAACGTATTCCGCTGTTTTCTTCGTAAATAATACTTTTGGAGCAATTTTTACGCCGTGATCATACGTGCCCCTATCATTTGATTTTTTCCGAAACTTAACTAATAAAAGAAATACGATACTTCAAAATCGTAATTTTCAGATGACTATTAAACAATCGTAAAAAGTTTTTAACAAAAAAAGAAAATAGTAGAAGCATAGGTACAGTTTTCCTTTAAATTTTTATATAAAAATAATTGAGATCTGTCGTGTTATGAAAAAGAAAATAGCGGAATACGAAACGCCTGTTGGTCAACATTTTTGTAGGTAAAATCTCTCTCTGGGAGAGGTTGGAAGTAGCTCGACCGCAATAGTTTCTTCATATACCTATTTTCCAAATTCCTCGGCACTAGAGTCCCCTAAGCTTTCGTGTCATTAATAGTTGCATTACATTTCACCCAATAAAACTAGTGTCATGCAACTATGTAGTTTGTCAAAAAAGTATGCCGTTCAGATTACGAGACTTATTTCGTTTCGCTACGCGAGAAACTATTAATGAAAGTAATGTCAACCAAATGTGAACAAATATCTTAATGTCATGGATTACTAATTTTCGCAACTAGTTTTATTACGCAAATTAGGCTTTACATTACTCTCAGTATTAGTTTATTCCTATTTCTTTATATACCGTTAATTGGCGGCTACAAAGTACGCTTATTATATTATTCATTATATTATTTGTACATTAAACAGCAGTCTTATTCTTCTGTTAATTTAATTTTTGCCGGAATGATGCCGTAAAGAAGGCAATTCTCATAATTGTAGGATCGTTCATAGTCCAGTTATGACTGCCTTAACTTTTGGTACCTATCGTAAGTCAGGAATATCATTTTATTTTTTTTAATGAGTGCATGACAATCCATTTAGTTTTTGTTTTTTCTTTATGAGCCCCATTAAACACTTTTCCTTTATTTCTTTCTCTACAGCTTGGACTTTAGTTTAGATATCGGTCTAAAATTCATTCTTCTTTTTTCATCCTATTTTAACCCAGTCCTAAAAAAATATTCTCTCTCATACATTTTAATTACTACCTAAGACGTAAATATTCATAAAATTATCTTAATTACAAATTCTACAATTCGTAAACTACGTAATTGCTAGATGAATATTAATAGCAGGTATTTAACGCAATATATTGTCGATGTGCCAATAACAGAATTAGTTCTCAGTCGATGTATTACGAGACGATCGATTATGTTACCCTCAACTTTGGCAAAAGTACAAATAAATCATACGGAGATATTACAGTGTTGGTTGTAGCTTATACATAACTAGCTTCACCTTGCAGATGTACCCGCATAAGTTTCAATCCCGTGGATATATCAGGATAAAAAGTATTCTATGTTAATCCTGGTTATCTTCTTTCGGTTTCTGTCTTTATCTACGTACAAAAAAAAATCTACATCCGTTAAATTGTTTCTGTGAAAGTTGATGTGTGAAAGAATAACAAACATCTTTCATACATCCTCATAAACTTTCGCATTTATAATATTAGTATGATATATAAAAAATCACATCGTGAAGAAACCGACATGTCATAGAAACAAAACCTCAAAGACATATGACATCTAGCGACCCACACTGGACCCGCGTAGTAAATCACTGCCCACTCACTGAAAGGAGGTCCGAGTCCTAGAGGTCAGAACTATAAAGGCCGATTGTGCTCATACAAAAAATAACACATTTCATGAAATAATAAGAGTTCTGTCGATATTGAATAACAAAATTAGCCTATTCAGCACATCTTTGCCTACCTTCAGGGCAAAGTCGCGATGTTATTTCAGAGATCAAGTAATTAAAGCCCGCATTAATTAATTTTAGGAGGATGTTTTCACGAAAGCGGCATAGAAAATGGTAATTGATAAATTAATGTTCATATTTTTAGCTGCCAATTTTTTTAAATTCTAATTACACGTTCGGCGTAACAATTCTTTACAAGTAAATAAATAATAAATATTTTATAAAATATTTATTAATTCCCCAACTGCTCAGTCTTAATGTTTGATGTAAAGTTTTTTTAACCAACGATGGCTTAAGAGGAGTAGGTACGTTCTTATAAAATAAAAGTTGACTGTATTAAGTATTTACCTACACGGCTAAGAAAGTTTGAACGCGGTTCGAGTAAAAATTCGAAGTAGGTAAGTAGGTACTAGAGGTCTGCCCTCTGACGAATAGCAACCCGATACTGCTTGGAGCGCTTAACTAATTTACATTATCCAATGTTTTAGTTGCAGGCTACTTGGGGAGTTTGTTATTGATTTACTTGGGTCGGCCAACGTTTGTTTTTTGGTATAAAGGTTGTTTTTTAGTTAGAATATTTTTTTTAGTTTTGGTTTTTCTTGATTTAGAACGTTTTTCTTTTTTGTTTATTTTAGTTAAAGTTATCGAGAACATTGGGATTAATGTTAAGTATTGTTTTTATACACTACCAAAATTGTTGTTTTAAACGTTTTTAAATACCGAGGCAGTGATTTTATGTAGAAATTTAGTGATAAAGTGGATTTTAGTTTCAGTGATTTTATTTACAGTCAAAACATTTACAGTTTTATCTACTTAAAGCTGATTTTTGTTGAAATAGCTTCTTACTTTTTCTCGGTGGTAGGCAACAACATCAGCCGCCAGCATAAGTTACCACCCACCAGACAAAGTCTTACCGCCAAGCGATTCGTCGTGTTCCGGCATGATGTCTGGCGAAGCCGTACGGAGGACGGGTCTGAGCAGTTGTGTTGCGATGTGTACCGGGTACGATGTGCCTAATGTTGTTGTGTCGGGAGTTTGGTCGTGGAGGGTCTCCAGATCATCCTCTGGCGCAGGTTCGTTGGTCGTGTTGTTGGGTTAAACATTGCATCACCTCGCTCAACTGCCGTCTTCCTTCTTATTCACTCAGTTTTTTTGAGTGAATAGGCTTAATAAGCTAGTACGTTTTACCATCAACGATTGCATCACTGCTTACCATCAGGCGGGATTGCAGTCAAGCACTAGTTTATAACTAATAAAAAAAAAACTTACCGGTGCAGGTATTTTCTAGAAGAATTTTTGAAGTGTATTTGTAATATTTCAATGCTTTTTGAATATTTTATATACCGGAAAAATAAAATTCAACCTTATAAGAAACCAGTGCATAAAATATTCTTACATCATTGATACAAAAATAAACATCACATACTTTTCTTATAATCTTGGTTTCAATCCCAGCTTAATGTTGACTATAGGCCTTTTCAATTTGAAGGCCGGGCTTTCTGGGGACGAATTTTCTTTTATCGTTTGCTCTTATACGGATATTGTCTCTGGTACGTCGGACCACAGAATTGACCATTTTTTTATTATTTTTATTGCTCTTTTTTAATCTGTGTTTACTGTACTGTGTACTTTATATTTCAAGCTTATTATAATGTCAGATCATATATGCTTTAATCCATATATCTATCATCATCATTTCAGCCAAAAGAAGCCTATATCCACTGCTGGACATAGGCCTCCTCCAAGGATCTCCACGATGACCGGTCCTACGGGCAATGTGCCCGGCCCACTGCCACTTTAGTGTTGCAATTCTTCGGGATACTCTCGTTCTACTACGGATCTCCTCATTCCTGATTTGATCACGTAGTGAAACCTCAAGCATAGCCCTCTCCACTGCCCTTTGAGTGACTTTGAGCTTTCTTATAAGGCCCATTGTTAGGACCACGTCTCAGATCCATAAGTCATCACTAGCAATACACACTGGTAGAAGGCTTTTGTCTCGAGACACTTTGGTTCATATATGCGTACTTATATGTAACTAGCTGCGCCACACGGTTTAAACGCGTTTTTTTGTATGCCCGGTTCTTATTGGTCGCAGTGTGATGTTATATAGCCTTCCTGGATTAATGGGCTATCCAACACAAAGAGCATTTTTCAAATCGGACCAGTAGTTCCCGAGATTAGCGTGTCCAAACAAACAAACTCTTCAGATTTATATATGTATAAGTATAGATTAAAAGAGCTTAAGGGTTAATTTTGAACAAAATTGTTGTTTACCATAAAGTTTAGGCTGGCAGGAACGTCAACGCACAACCAAAAATGTTATTGACGAAAGCTGCCTAGCGTTTTCCAAAATTGGTTTAGGTCGGCTTCCAGTCTAGTTGGATTCAGCTGACTACCAGTATTATAATTACACTAGCTATGTCACGCGATTTCACCCTCGTAGGTATGCTCCATATGCTTTTTTTTATATGCTCCGCTCCTATTCGTCGCAGCGTGATGTTATATAGCCTAAAGCCTTCCTGGATTAATGAGCTATCCAACAAAAAAATAATTTTTCAAATCAGACTATTAGTCCCTGAGATTGGCGCATTCAAACAAATAAACAAACAAATTCTTCAGTCTTATACAATATGTAAAGAAAACCCTGTCCGACCGATAAGGATAATAAAGGTTAGGTAAACACTTGACCAAATATGATATAAAATTTTACATAATCGTCATAGTAACAACACTAATGAATTTTGAAATAATCCCTTTTTCCCGGGAATTAATTCCAATTTCCCCGAAATTTGGTAATTTTTAAAAAAGTGACAACACCGGTATTATTATAAGGGAATAGCGACGCGACCATGTCACAGGTGCCGCGTGCCCTGCCCCCCGCCGCCCGCAGAAGGGGTTGCTTCACGCACATGTATTAAGTTACCGCTTTTTGCGAAATAATGTTTATTTTTTTAGGCGGATTTTTTTTTAAAGTTTATCCTGTCGGTGTGGGCATTAGTAGAATCAGTTATCGATACCTAACAATACCTTCACGGATCGGACAGGGTTTTCTTTACATATTGTATATTAGATAGATTAGTATCAATATTATAGGATCACGATCAACAGAAAGTGATCAACTCTTACACGTCATATGCCTATCTGACCTCTATAACTCAGTAACTGGATAACACTATACCCTTGTTAAGACTGATTGTCAGACTTTCGGGCTTCCGACTACCAGTATTTTCTGCCAAAGATCTAGGAATAACAGCCGAGAACAAAGGCTTAACAAAATCAAAATGAAAAGTCATTTATTCAAATTAGGCTAAGAATCAGCACTTTTAGAACATAAGACAGTCTCCCAAAACGCCCACCCATCGACACTTCGTAGTGCTTCCTAACTTGTTTGCTAACGTGCCTTCCGAGGCACAGAGGGGTCTCGTTATGAAGAGATGGACAACCATCCACAGATCAACCGAGTTCAGCATAGCTTAATCTGATCGATCCACCTATGCGGATGCTATAACTGCTTTTATGACAACGGTGATTATAATTGGAATACATTGTTATAATTATAAACTAGTGCTTGACCGCAATCCCGCCTAATGGCAAGCGGTGATGCAATCATTGATGATAAAGCGCGCTAGTTTATTAAACCTATTCACTTAAAAAACTTAGTGAATAGGAAGGAAGACGGATGCCACGCCAGAGGGGATTGATCTGAACACCCTCCACGACCAAACTCCCGACACAACAACATTTGGTGCATCGTACCCGAAACACTTCGCAACACAACTGGTGAGGCCCGTCCTCCGTACGGCTTCACCAGACATCATGCCGGAACACGACGAATAGCTTGGCGGCAAAACTTTCTCTGGTGGGTGGTAAGTACTGCCGGCAGCCGATATAACAGGCTACTATCGAGAAAAATGTTAAATCTAAAAAATATATTTTATCTTAATTTTCCAAAATGACAATATTAAAAATGATAATAATTCTTCATTTTGAACGAATTGTAAATGATAAATCTTAATATTGATTGTACTTATGTAGATATAATAAGTATTACCTTTAAATATTTGTATGCCATAAGCTAATATAGAATATATAGAACCCAAAAATATTAATACCATATATACATATATATATCGTATGTAAAACTACATTCTCACAAATAAATTAATTGATGTAAAATTCCTAATCTATACGGGGTTCTATTACTAAAATAATCTTTAAACACTGTTTATTTTTGTTGCCATGCATGATAATATTTCCACGAGGACCGATGCATGCCAGGGTCACGGGTCTTCGTTTTCCTCTGCACCAAGTATCACGGTAACACTAAAACTCATCAGTTTTAGTCAGTAAAAGTCTGACACGCAAATCCGTTTCGCCGAGAGCGGAAGAGCTTATTTGATGATTTTCGATCCAAAAATATAGGCAGGATATTTCGGGATGTCGGGAACTCAACAGCACAATGCTAACGAATTGAACGGCGGCAGGAACGAACATTACCCATAAGCTCTACTGGCTTACGAGCCCGAGCATTGTTCGTTTTCACATTGAATTTAATGTATTTACCTCAACTATATCATTAATATTGTCACAAATATAACGAATAAATACCCAATGCGATTAATATAATATATCGGAACTCTTTTAGTTCACTACAAAGTCTGCTTATTGAGTGCACTAAGTTTTATAAGTGCTTTTCTTCAGAATAAGCATGGAGTTCCACGTAGATAAATTCAAACTTACACACGATCAAAGCGGGACTTAACAATGTCGTATGAGGGAATTTATTTCCTCAACTTTACGAGAAGAAAAGCAGTTAAGTCTGATGCTGTCTTCACGTTTTTAATAGCCAGGATTTATAATTCGCTCCCCAAACATCACATTCCTAATAAATCGAGTTAATCTACTTGCTCTCTTAGATAATAAAAGAAATAGGCTTCCTCGAAAGAGTAATGTTTATTTTTTCCGCTTAAGGAAACTCAACACAAAAATAACTCCTTTCCCACTTAGCTTCTTTGTTCATTTTCATCGTGTTAATAACATTAAAAAATTATGCAACAAGTAAAATTAAGATTTATGTTAAAACACTTTAATGTATAAATGTAGAAATCATTGAATATTTGTCTCTGTCACGATCAAAAGTAGATAGATAGATATATTATATCTCTAAGCCCTGAAAAAGTTTATTCTGAGCCAAGCACTTAAGTTGACCTAAAAAAATATAAGTCTATATTTTCAGAATAAACTCAGAGTTAAGCCCGACTGAACATAAATCTAGCAAGGTTCATTCGTAACAACATTTACAAGTTGATGAAACAAGTGTAAAAAAGTAACGAGGTGCACGCAATTAAGTTTTATGTTAATTTAGTGTTTTAGAGTTCTCTCGCCACATGAATATTTCAGAGTATTTTAAAATAAGTTGCTGTAGATATTCATGTTAATTTTTCGACTATATAGGATTATTTAACTCGTTTGCAACCTAATTAGTCTTTAAGAGTAAAACCGTGTCGTCTAATTAACTTCATGTTAGTTCTACATGTAGGAAAGTCTTTAAAAATAGAAATAAAGTCCAAATACTTAGACGTCTCGAGAAACAGAAAAAGGTATCGTTTACCTAGTCATTACCGAATCTGATTCAAACCGCCGTCCCGTTCCGAATGCTAATCTAAAAGGTTCGCAATGAACAAATTCCATCGGTCTGCCGAAATTATCGATTCAAATGAGGAAATTTAAATTCAGTGATTGTTCACGTTCCGTTAACATGTTTATGTAAATTGCTAGATCACTGCGTTACGTGTGTAAGAGGTACTTAATGATTTCCCATTTTTTTCTTTATTATTAAGCCTAAAAATTAGAATGGCCATACAACGTGGCAATGCTCCCAGCGGACCCTTGGGAACTTTTCTATTGACAGCATAAACAGCCTGTAATGTTATTACTTCTGGCGTACAAGCCTCATCTTTCTGAGAGGTAGTGGGCCATAAACCGCCAAGTGCGGTTTGGTAGATGTCTTTGCATTTTTGGTTATAGAACATGTCAGTTTACTCAATATATTTGTCCTGGGTCGTCGAGATCATTTGAAGAAAAGTTGCTCATTTGAGTTACATAGTAGTGGGGTGAACGCTATGACGTTATTTCGTGATGGCGGCATATGGACAGAGTCATTTTGGAAAGTGGGAACTGTCGAACGGTCACTTCGTATTGAGAAGCGGACCAGGGCACTTCTCCGGTGCGAAACTGTCGGTTTGCCTATTTAAATTGTGATTGTCAAGATTGGAGGGTATATTTGCACTTCGTGCTTTAATTCAAAACTCACCTAAGAAATGGAGCCCGTACCAACACACCAAGATGCTGTCGACCCTACTGTTCCGCCGTCGCTGACTCCGATATATTTTTCTTTCGTTCTTTGATAATAGTGGTGACGAATCAAAGTAAAGGAGGACATACATCAAAGGACTGGAACAATTTGCTTGCGGCAGTATTCCCGTCTGATTATAATTTAAGTGACTGCAGGCTAGAGTGGGCACTAATATGCTCTCTAAAGGCTCATAATAAACTTGTGCGTCTTACTATCAATGATTGCATCATTGCATACCATCACGTAGGATCGCTGTCAAGCACCAGTTTATAACGATAAAAAAATAATAAATAGATACATACATACATTAAATTCCTTAACTTCCTGTAGGGTGATAGCAAACAAAACTATTCCAATGAAAACAGCTGCGACATAAAAATGAGTTGCTGAAATGTCACAAAGAACAAAGTCACATCAGATATAGAGGCAAAAAAGTTAAGAAGTAGCAAAATATTAATGTATTTTATACATACATATTTTAAATTACATTAAGCTCAAAAAAAATCAAATAAACAAGACATAATCAAAAGTTGACTGGTACAGACGCTAGCCTGTCAAACCGGCAAATTTAGGGTACCAGGTTTATTCAAAAAATTTTGAAGTTAAAATCTATTAAAGAAATTCGTCAGATTGTAGTCGCTTGATGTACTGTCTCCTGTACCTAAAGCATTGTACTGTCAGATCATCTTTAGATAAATCTGTTATTTTTGGCTCTCGCTTAAGATTGTAATTAATCTTGCTTATCAAGGCGCCCATTTGATTTGGGTGCCAGCAAGGTTAAGATAAACCGCCATTTTGTCCTCCAAGACAATTTCACCTACGCGACCAAATACATTAGGTTAGGACCTCACGTATGTACAGATAATATATTACCATATCCGCGACCGCGTATATGGTTCAAAACAATTTCACCTACGCGGCCATTTGGCCCCGAAATTATTTTGACCATGAGCAAATTAGGGACTTAGATCCATTGTCAAACTAACAGTATTGTGTAAAACCAATCTATGACACCAGATTAAGAGATCAACCAAAAAGTAAATGATTGTTAGCACTCAATCAAATAAAGAAAAAATATCACGAGAAATCATACAGTAAATAGAAAACCATTCTGAGGATGATTCTGTTTCAAGCATAATTAACAAAAATGTTTTTAAGACTGAATCTTTATTTATAAAAATTCAACAGCGTTAACAATATGTTACTTTATAAACTACTATCTTTCCGCCCGCGAGTTTGCCGGCGTGGAATTCGGTTATAAGGCGCTCTTTAGATTTTCCTCGGGAATATAAAGATTTTCCGGGATAAAAAGTACCCTAGTATTTAATATGGACTTCTAACTTTACGTCTGCAAAATTTTAAAGCAATCGGTTCAGTAGTTACGGCGTGAAAGCGGAACAAACAAAGAGAGAAACAAACTCACTTTCCGATTTATGATATTAGTAAGAATTAATTAAATAGGCCTTTTCCATAAGTTGCGATTGTTACTTTACTATAAAATCGTTTTAGAATTTTGCTTAGTGACACGTTTTTCAGGCTATGTAAAATGACGATTCATCATGTATGTAGTCGTCAGTGTTCTATGCATCACTTTGGAATCTTGTTGACAGACACGTTTTTATACGGCATGGTTTATACACCGCGTGTTTGTATAGTCCGTCAGTGTCGTATAAATCACTATGAAAGCTTTTTGACAGACACATTTTTTCGACGTCGAAGTTTACACGCTGTACTATAAACAGGGCCGCCTTAACTACATTGGGCGCTGGGGTGCAATAATCAGCGAGAGCCCCCATGTAAACTATAAAAAATCGTTTCCCATTATTTTGTTCAATATCATTTAAACGTTTCAAGATGTTCCGTTTGTATCAATAGCTTGATAATTTTAAAAGAGTGTCCATGGAGTTTCTTGCCCGTTCTTCTCCATAGGTACCTACTCATTGGAATGGTCGACTGGCTTCATCTTACTGAATGACGGACCTTCTGAAAATTCAAAAGTACCTGTACTGGTTTATATGAAAGAAATGCTTTGATTTGATTTGATTCATGATTCAAGATAATTTATTTGTGTAGACATGAGTGTACATACAACAGAGCCTGAAAAATGGTCAGATTTTATCTTATATTAGGTTTTGCGCACAATATTTTTTTAATAAGATTCTGTGCCATATTACAACTGTATAATCATGAATTTACAAGTCTTTAAACATTGTAGACCTCGCCAATTTTCGTGCATCACTGTCATACTTATTACTATCGAAAATAGCGAGCTTTTATAGCATCAACTTAAGTTTCCCATCGCGTACGTCAAAGAGGTTTTAATGTCAAAGTGATAAATAAATAAATAAAATAAATATATACGGACAAATCACACAGATTGAGCTAGCCCCAAAGTAAGTTCGAGACTTGTGTTATGGGATACTAACACAACGATACTATATTTATAATAGATACATACATAGATAAACATCCAAGACCCAGGCCAATCAGAAAAACATCGTTTTCCATCATAACCTGGCCGGGGATCGAACCCAGAGCCTCCACGTAGGCAGGCGTGTTGACCGCTGCACCACGGAGGACGATAAGTCATGATACGTGAAGTTAATGCCGAAAAAATACATATTAAGGTCTGCGTTCTGTTCCTGTTCCTGAACAATAGAAAAAACCTTTGATATTTGCAAAGTAGGTACGTTTAGCAGCAGTAACAAATTAAGAGTGTGAGCGTCACTTTTTACATTGGCACAGAGAACGTAAAACGCACGAGATTTCATGTCCACTTTTTTGTAGGCTTTTATTTTTTCCTCTCATGTTCATCGTTGTCAAAAGGCGCTCGCACTCACTGTTCTCTTTGAATTTGCCACGTGTGTTTATTGAAATATAAATTTAATTTATGCAGTAATAAGGTATGAATTAGCTTGCAAATTGTAACAATTCATAGTTACAATCAAGGCGTTTTAGAAACAGCATTGATGCATTATAAATAGTTTTTAAAACTGAATGTGACCTGATTAATTATTCATAGGTATGAATTATAGGTAGGAGGTATAACACAAATGGTTTGCGCCTTCTAAGACCCTGCTCCGGGGTGCCTTGCACCTTTTCCACCCCCGGATCGGACCATAAACAAACCATGCTGTGTACAAAGGGCTTATCGTTGTGGTTGTACAGATAGATATACATATATGCTGGTACTTATATGTAAGTAATCCACCCCAACGAAACTGGATTCGGAGAGTTTAGGTGTTTATTCGCGAAAAAGGTCTCCTGTCTTTACAGCCCCATAAAAATTACACCGCTGAATCGTTTGATTTTGTTGATAAGATTTTTATTGCGAATATATGGCGATTACTTTTTTATATTTTATACTGAAATAAAATATATGCGATTTTATCGAGTGCTATGAACTTTTACGTGCAAATTTGTTTATACCACTTGAAACGTCTTTAGGTGGTCCTAGTTTTTCGGCTACTCACTACCCATAACGACGGTCATAGATCTTGACAAATGACAACCAGAACCAACGACTTAATGAAATTAACTAATTATGAAATCAACTATTCTTTTTTCTTTGTATCTTTTGTAATTACTGCGTTATACTTACCGCAAATAAACGTTTTTATTTATTTCTATAAATGTTTATCCATCCACAAACCGACCACAGCAAGCATAGCGACACGGGCCCACCATTTACATGTATGGGTTTTATTGTTTAACCTCGATCTCCATGTATATGATTTAATTGCTGACATGACATAGTAAATTTAATTAGAACAGGCAAAGGCTTGTGTTGGCCTGAGCTTAAAGAATGTTCGCGACCTTAAAACTCTTTCAGCTACACCTAATGAAGTACCTATCGGCTCTCGAACTTATGTTCATTAATCAAACAACAGCCGGCTTTTGGTCGATTTTTAAATCAAGATACATGCCTCGTTAAGACCTTGGTCCCGGCTGTCAATCTTGGAACTTTGACAGTCGTTATGGCTTGTCAGGAGAGCGAAAATCTGACAACCACTTACCAAGTAATTTGGTTGTGGAGGTCAGATTTGCTATCGTTCTATCTAAAATACTGGTACTCAGCTGCATCCAGTTAGATTAGAAGCTGACCTCAACATAGAAGGGAAAAAACTAGGCAGATAATGATATATAATGAAAGTTTTTTAATATCGTTTTATTGGTGTCACTACTGTCTTTTATATGCTGATATGACGAATAACATTTACATAATGAAGTCGAAATAAAAAGTTCTTACCATGAGAGACCTTTTTCTTGTTTTTATGGAGGTTAAATCTACTTAATGAAATTCTTGAAATCATAGGCAACCACCAAAACTGGTTGGTCGAGAAAATTATGTAATTTGAAAGAGTTCTTTGTATAACGAAATCACTATGGAGGCCTTTTTGAAAACGGATTAAAGAAAATAAGAAAATGAATAAGGAATGAAAATTTGTATGTCTACTAAATGTAACAAAAATCTTTCCGAATGGGAATCACATCGGGTGCACAACTTGCAATTGCATAAACCAGATAAGTCTAGAGAATAAAGGCAATTGCTATGCAACATAAGAAAAGAAAGCTTTAAAATTGACAGACTTTCCATATAGTATGTTGGTATCGACTATCAAAGTCATTAAAAACTCATTGAATCACGAATAATAAAAAAGTGAGAAGCATGTTAAATCCCAAAAGATAACGTCTAGTGACTTTGATACCTAACATCTGCTAAATAAAAAAGAAAAGCTAACAAAAAGTCATTAACGAAATCTGTCTTTAACAACTCGGAGATAATGGTCGGCAGAATAAAGCCTTTCTGTTCCTCCGTGGATAATAGTTTTTATACCTCCTAATTATATGTCATTCGCATCGATTTTAAATCCTTGATTTTGAGGTGAAATTTCTTATCGTCATCATGATTTGATAGTGGATGAAACAAGAAAACGACAGTAAAACGGGGCAGACACAAAGTCATAAGATTCAATTTGGGAGACAAGACAATGAGATATGAATTTTTATTCATTTCATCTACATGTTCTTCATATCATTATACTTACAGAGTTTCTTACATTCGTTTCATATCTTGAAACCAAAACTTTTGAACGTTTCCCTTCTGCCGCGTATGAATTACTTGCTTTTTTTTATTTTCGTTAGAAATTAATTTAATATGAAGAAATAAGTTAGATTAAAAAAATTACCAAATTTAATAAAAAAAAAACTATTTAAAAAAAATTCTAACATTACGCATTAAGGATTTGAAAAAGTCTGAACAATGTTACAAAACTTGCAAAAAATACAAAATTATTATCTTGTGGTCTAATATAATTTATTTAAAAATCTGCATTCTTTTTGGAGCAAAGATAAACTTGGAACTTATTAAACTTGGCAAATGACATGCGTTTTTCTCGTCTTATTTATTTATGGTCAGTTACTTCGTAGCTTACATCTCTTAGATGTCATAATTTGGAGAATGTATATATGCCTTCTACTATGAGGTGGATTTTCTGCTGGACTATTGGTGCTAGATCTGTCTCTTGCTGGTTGTGGGTAAGTTCAATATTTGTACAGCGTATCTGCTAACGCTGTTCTACAGTCTGCAAACTTTAAGACCGGCTTCGGAATTACTTCTTTTATCGCATATGCCTATTTATTTATACAGAACCCATGATTTCATATTTGATAACTGAAAGATCCAAAACGTGGTTTAATATGTACCATTTTCTAGTCTTCATAAAAATTCTGTATCTACCATGATTATCAAAGCGACTCCGCCCATATGAGCAGTGTATTCGGTGACATGTTTTGGACACGGGATGGCCTTTCTTCTCTTTTCATTCTTGTCATATCTGTCTACAGTTGTTACAGATAACTCTCCCAGGTATGTCGATAATAGAACTACTCGTTATGTTTCCAACTCACTGCTGACATGTCAATTCCGTCGTAATTTAGCACACATTCTTGATATGCAAATCTGCCTCGCACCACAGATTTTCTCAAGACATGCTCTTTACTGGGTAATTTACAGTCTTTCCCTAGGCGGTTTCTTTGCATCATTCCTGAGCATAATAATAATAATAATAAAATAACGGCAACACCAACGTCAACGTCAACGTTTATTTTTTCTCATCGCATTTATATTTAAAATTATTTTATTAGAAGCTGTTTTATATTTATTTTAAGAAGTAAAAAGACGTAAAAATCAGAACCTATACCTATACAACGCAAATAAATTTTTGAATATGTTTTTAACAAAAATGGCCAAGAAAACCTGTGACATCTGTTATGTCAAACCGAGAAATATTGGAAAAAATAGAAAATAATATCGAAGATGTTGACAAGATCTGCCGCTCGCCGTGCACGCTCACCACCTCCGGACTCGTCGCCCAGCTCCGCCTCGCCGCCGCCGGTCTCCAGCCCCACTGTGAACGCTGTGATGACCCCGGCCGCGGCAGTTGCGTTGAGCTCGAGCGACGAGTATTTCTCTCCGCCGACGACGCCACCACCTGTTCGCCGACGGGGAGGACGCCGGCCGCCGGACTGCTTGGGACCTCGAGGCCCACCGGCCTCTGATAGGGCCCCCGCTACCGGTGGAAATGTGCAGCGCATGAAATGGACTCAATCAATCAACGAGAACGTCATGCGCGCATACTTTGGGGCTACAGAGGGGGGAAGTAACTTGACTGCGTACCGTGGTCGGATGCTCTCTCTGTTTCAGGTGCTTGAGCCAGCTGTCATCGTGTCGGCGCAACGACTGTCGGATCAGGTGCGGGTCATCCAGCGTAACCATATGCTGGATGATGTGGTGCTTGATCGCCTACGCCTCGAGTCACGGAATAGCCATGTTACGCCTGCTTCATCACTGGTCGCGGTACAACTTAACAGTGTTCCATCGCGACCCAACCTCGTCGATGAAGAGGATGATGATGAGGCTATATCCGTGACTCCTCAATGCAATGAAAAAGTAAGGAGCGCTTTGGAGGATGCTTTCCGTGAGTACCGCTCTACTCCGCCTGAACTTAGACCACGTTTACCTCGATTGCCCATGCATAAAAAAAACAAGGCGCTGGTGTGTGCTCTAGACTCTCAGCTGTCTAATTATTTAAAGGACAGCAAAGATCTGGCTGATACACATTCAATCTTGTACTGTGGAGCTGTTGCGATATGTCGTGTGGCTCATGTCAAATTCCCAGACAGTGACAGAGCCACACGACCAAAACCAGCTGTACCAGCTTGGCAGTGCAGGATTGAACGTCGTATCGGAGAGACTAGAGCACTCATTGGCAAGCTTATTAGTTTCAGGGAGGGCAATACACGCCCTAGAGTGATGCGCTTTGTGAGGCGGGCATTCTCGGGGACTGATGTTAGTACCCGAGACTATTTGTTACGCGTCACAGAGCGCATCGACTTTCTTAAACAGAAAATATATGCATGGGCAAACCGTATTCGTCGATACAGGCGAAGAGTGGAGCGGTATTCTCAGAATCGCAATTTCCAAAGCGATGAAAGGTGGGTCTATAGAGCTTGGGAGCGATCAGACCAAGGTGTCACTGACACGTGCCTACCGGATGATGATGCCACGCGTTCATTCTGGCGCAATATCTGGTCGGTGCCTGTCAGTCACACCGAAGGTGGTTGGACTCGGGATGTTGAGCGAGCCTGCGATCCAGTACCAGAAATGGGGGCTATTACCATCTGCCCCCAAGATGTAGCTCGTGCAGTCCGTCCGTTGCCTAATTGGAAGTCTCCAGGGCCGGATGGGCTGCATAACTTTTGGATTAAATGGTTTTCCGGGTCGCACGCTTGCTTGGCATCTCAGTTCCAGACTGCTTTAGAGTCTGGTTCACTACCCCAGTTCCTAACAACAGGAATAACCCACCTGGTCCATAAATCAGGTAGCACCGCGGAACCCAAAAATTATAGGCCGATCACATGTTTACCGACGGTCTATAAAGTTCTTACATCCATTTTGAAAGCAAAAATTAATACGCATATTGACAGCAACTCCATCATGTCTGCCTCTCAAAATGGATGTAGGAACGGGTCCCGCGGTACTAAGGAGCTACTCCTTATTGATATGGCCATTAGCCAGCAGGTTCGTCGTTCCCGAAAGGATCTGTCGACATGTTGGATAGATTACAAGAAGGCATATGACTCTGTGCCACATACATGGCTCATGCGGGTGCTAGAGTTGTATAAAGTAGATGCAACTTTGCGCACCTTCCTGATGACATGTCTGTCACAATGGAGAACAGTCCTTCGCTATCCAGGATGTCGAAATATTCAGAGGAATAGCGAACCGATAAGGATTGAGCGAGGTATATTTCAGGGCGATAGTTTGAGCCCACTTTGGTTTTGCTTAGCACTGAATCCTCTAAGCACACTATTGGAGGATTCAGGTCTAGGCTATCGGTTGAGGAGAGGTGGTCAGGTTATATCGCACCTCCTCTACATGGATGACCTGAAACTTTTTGCTCACACCAATTCACAACTGAAGGAGCTACTGAAAATTACTGAAACTTTCAGTAGCGCCATCAGGATGGAATTCGGTGTGGACAAATGTGCGGTCATGCATGTACAGCGAGGAGAGATTGTGGAATCCGTGGGAACCCAACTCACTGGTTCCATAAACCTTAGATCCCTCTCTGCATCCGAAACCTATAAGTATTTGGGTATGTCGGAAGCGTTGGGTATCAATGTTACTGACATGAAGCAATCGTTGAAGGAACGCTTCTTTGGCCGCCTGAAAAAAGTACTTAATAGTCTTCTATCAGGCGGAAATAAGGTGCGCGCTTTCAACGGTTGGGTCATGCCGGTATTGATGTACTCTTTCGGCATACTCAAATGGACTCAGACCGAACTTGACGCCCTGGATCAGAGGGTCCGTACGTTGTTGACTGCAAATCGATTGCATCACCCACGGTCATCGGTTATGAGACTGTATATCCCGCGAAAATGTGGAGGTCGAGGCTTTTTAAACGCTAAGACACTCCACAATCGCGAGGTATGCAGTCTCAGGGAATACTTCCTGAAAACTGACGTGGGAATGCATCGAGATGTGGTCGCGGTTGACAAGGGCCTCACTCCGCTCTCCTTGGCTAAAGAGAACTGGCGCAAACCAGTAGTGCTTGAAACTAACGATCGCATGGAGGTATGGCAGAGCAAGGAGCTTCACGGACGCTTTTTCCGAGCCCTACGCGGGCCGGATGTAGATTTTCAAGCGTCCGTAGCCTGGCTACGTTACGGTGACCTCTTTGGGGAAACCGAAGGTTTTGTCTGTGCAATTATGGACGGAGTTATGATGAAGAACAATTACCGGAAATTCATTGTGAAAGACGGCACAGTTGACATCTGTCGGGCATGTCACCGGCCGGGTGAATCAATCAGACATATTATTTCCGGGTGTTCTCGTCTAGCTAATGGAGAGTACTTGCATAGACACAACCTTGTAGCCAGGATAATTCATCAACAACTTGCTCTGAAATACAACCTTGTGGAATCGGAGGTGCCGTACTACAGGTATATGCCCGACCCAGTTCTCGAAAATGGCCATATCACATTGTACTGGGATCGATCCATCATCACTGACAGGACTATTGTTGCCAATAAGCCTGATATAGTGATGGTGGATCGATCAGAGCGGCGTGCAATGATTGTTGACATAACCATCCCGCATGATGAGAACCTCGTGAAAGCCGAGAAAGATAAACAAATCAAGTACCTTGATTTGGCTCACGAGGTTGTCGACATGTGGGAAGTGGATTCAGCAATCATTGTACCGATAGTCGTGACAGCCAATGGCTTAATAGCCAAGAGCCTCGACCAACACCTCAGGAGGCTCTCGTTAGGCGGCTGGATCAAGGGCTTGATTCAGAAAGCGGTACTGCTGGACACGGCTCGCATTGTCAGGAAGTTCCTCTCTCTGGAGCCCTGACCGCCGGTAGCTTGGACCCTGTTCCCGATACCGGTGGGCTACTATGTTTTATATTTTTAAATGTTTTTGTTTTTTTTTATACAAATATTTAAAAATGTAAATTATATGTAAGGAAGGTAAATAAAAGAAATAATAATAATATCATTTATTTGCATAAAACATGGTATAAAAAGGTGGAATATACATGATAAAAACAGAACATACATGTTTTGCTTCATAGAAGCGTGCAAACTTTTCATGCAACGCAATAGAATACATTTAATTTTTTAAAATACATTTAATCATACTACAATTTCATTCTCTAGGAACTCCCTGACACTGTAAAAACTTTTTTCAGATAACCATTCATATAATTTAGTTTTAAACAATCTTTTATTTAATATTTTAAACTTTTCTGGTATTTTATTGTATACCCGTACACACATAAACAGGCAGCTTTTGTTGTACTTTGCAAGTCTTGGTAGGACATCTAACGCGAGACTGTGAGGGTCACGGCGGCTACGAGAATTTACATCGCTTGCTTTAGTGAATAACTCCTTATGCCTCCACACAAACATACAAATTTCTAGTATGTAAAGAGACGGTAAAGGTAACAAACGAAGTTTTTTAAATATCGGCCTACAAGAATCGTCGGGTTGAAGCCCATATATTGCTCTAATACATTTTTTTTGCGCGACAAATGCTCTATTTTGATCGGTGCTATTACCCCACATAATTAGGCCATAGCGTAACACAGACACAGACACATTCCTTTCTTTGCAATGAAAACACATAGTTGTTTTGATTTCGTGAAAGATTTCTTGAAAGTTTTATGTCTATACTAGCTTTCCGCCCGCGGCTTCGCCCGCGTGGAGTTCGGTTATATCGCGCTTTTTAGATTTCCCTCGGGAACATCAATTTTTTCCGGGATAAAAGCTAGCCTATGTTCTTTCTCAGGGTCTAAAGATTGTCTGTACCAAATTTCATCAAAATCGGTTCAGAGGTTTAAGCGGGAAAGCGTAACAGACAGACAGACAGACAGACCGACAGACAGACAGACAGACAGACCGACAGACAGACAGACAGAGTTACTTTCGCATTTATAATATTAGTATGGATTGCCAAAAACTCTCACATTTGTTTCATTGGTATGCATTGGTTTTACCTTTTCCCCGAATAAATGATAAATTTATAGGCGTCACCTGATAAGGAACACAACATAAAATTTCATGAAACCCTATCTATGTATGAGATTTATTAAGAAAATACTAAAAAGTGGCCCATTTTTGTGATCAATAGACGGTGATCCAGAGGCCCACTAGAGAACTTTGAATTTTGTTAATCTATTATTATCGATCTTAATTTAATAATCCCATCGCGGAGTATGGTTCACCAGCTAATATTGGTCATATTATTATTGAAATGCATTATTTGTCTTATCATCCCAGATCTGTTCAGAGTCATTACTTCTTTGATAGCTAAAAAGCCGTGTTTATTATTCCAGCACAATCGCACACTGAAATAATACACTGACAAATATATTAGTATTCCGAAATACTTTAGCAACGTGAATGCTCTGATAACATTGCTGTATCTTCAGTTATGTGATTAGAGCATGCAGCTGCATGCAGTTGTTAGGGGCAGAGTATAAATTTGTTTCTTGAATAATTTCAGTCAGGAACTCACAGGTGAAATAATATAAGGAGACTTAATTCTATGGAACCTTTAAGCTGTTTACGGTTAGCGCAAAATACCATAGACTATTTTCCAGAGTCAGAGAGTGTTAGTGTATTTGTCGGTAGCTAGCTTGGCGAGAGCTAGAACTTGGCATGCTATATAGAATATCTATAGTGATTATGACTCACTCATCAATGAAGATTCACACAAATCAAGTTCAGGTTTGTCAAGTCATGATTTTCAAGCCCAACTTGCATTGCTTCAAGAGTAGGAGAGATATAAGTAGATAATTTGCTAGAATGAAAAGTAGGCGGTCAGAACTCAAAGGCCGCCGCCTACTTTTCATTCTAGCAAATTATCTACTTATATCTCTATCTAGCATATTTCGATCAACTATTCCGTAGCGAAATGTAGGTATGAAACAAGCGAAAAAAAGCAATGAACGTTCCCAAAGCTTGACATTAGCGCATGGAGTATCGTTTTTGATACCAACAAAAAATTTCACATCGTCGGTAAACAATAAAATATCCACTAAAAATTCACAAACAAGTTTGAAAACATACCTTTGCAGTTTACATTTTACTGATGAGTAAAAAACTCAAAATCTAAATAAAAATAATGAATAATAACTAGCGAATTTCATTTCGTTTGATTGCGGTAATACTATCCCTTAGATTAAACAGGGCTTTTCTGTTGTCCAATGACATTTTCACACAGCCAAGTAAATCAAATCGAACATAATGATAATTAATTAAAAATAAAAATAGTCAACTTATTGTTTTTGATGCATGCAATTAAGCGTTAAGAGTTAACCCAACCAAAATGCAGACAGATTTATTAAAGCTTTTACTTTTCTGTGTCGTGAAGTTGCAGTGAACTCAGCAATAGAATTATAACAACTTGGTACAACAGTACGTGACAAATTACAAACATACAAACGAGAATTTATTGTTTTTCTGTTGCTACATGAATATAAAACAGAGGCTAAATGTGACTCATCTGCAAGCATCGCGCTGAGAATTGGAAACACTTAAGAGGGAGCAAGGAAAGGTTGATTTCATTCGACGTCGTCAAGAAATTAAATTTATCTTTATCATTTTAAGCGGTATTATAATAAAATCTTCTTTTTTTTCACTTTATAACTACATTAGACTTTTTTTAAACATTATCGGCGCCAAAATAGGATACTAAATAACGCAGTTTTTTGTAGATGTCGTATTTATTATCAGATAAGTATAATTGTGCCTTAAATAAAAGAAATTCGTTAATACTAAAGCCCCGAGATATCTTTTTCTTTCCGTATGTAGGTTAAACGGCACATAATCTACGGGCCATGCCACTCGGCGCTTAACGTCATTGGCATTTTACTACACCGCCGTTCATCACACGCTTTTTGTTTATCAACTCTATACTTTTACGATCATCAAAAAAGCCTGAAAAGAGTTTGTAATTTAAAAAGGGTGTTTTCGTGTCACCTCAAGCGTTTACCGGGAATTTATGCCTCTAGGCCTTGAGAACTTAAAGTGTGAAAAATAACATAAGAGCCGAAATTACACTATTCAGTTGTGTAAACTTGTGTGCATACATATGCACACAAGTTTACACAACTGAATTAGCACATGCTAACACCAACTTATCAATAGAATATGCTAGGAATAAACAGAAAATTTTCTCGAAAAGATACTGAAATTATAACAATTGAAAATGAATTAAAATGGTAGTCCATCACTGAACCCGTTTAAATACTCACTTGTGTCTCATACAGATGTGTACCTACATCTAGCCTTATCTAACAGTTGATGTAAGTACTTATACAGGTTAATATGAAAATATTATATCAATACCCTGAACATGGAAAGCACGATAATTCAATAATATTGCTTGCACGTTTTGTATTATTCACAACCAGATCACAAACCAGAAATCCTTCCCTCGCAGGAGAAAAATTAAACGTACTCATAAATTACGGCCCTACTCCGTTACAATTTATTATACACGCGTGAATATATGATAAAGGAAAAAAGAATGATAAGAATGAGGCGAAAATAATCAACACCCAAATTTGAGGAATAAATATGTAGTGTGAAGCTGAATGACTCATATCGAGAACATCGAGACAATCTCGGCGGACGTGATATGGCACACAAGCTTAGAACACATTCTACAGTCTAACATACTACAGAAAATGGTGGATCGAAAACAGTTGGCAACCTATTCACCCTAGCCTTGGAGCAAATTGTTCCACTGCTTCGATATAGACCACTAGCGGCCGCCAGCGACTTCGCTCGCGTGGAGTTCGTTACTCCTCGTTCTACCACTCTTATTGGTCGCAGCCTGATGTTATATAGCCTAAAGCCTTCCTGGATTAATGTGCTATCCAACGCAAAAAGAATTTTTCAAATCGGACCAGTAGTTCCTGAGATTAGCGAGTTCAAACAAACAAACTCTTTAGCTTTATATATTAGTAATAGATATGAACGACGAAACGAAACGCTTCGTCCAAATCGTAACGGTGTCAAGAATGTTAGGGTGGATACTCGCCCTATGATGGGTGGTACGATGATGGAATGTTGCTCTAAAGCTTTAGCTCCCTATTACAAGATACACTGGACGCAAGGCAAAGGAGATGATAAAAGCATATTCCAGCTGAGGTATATAAGTACATACAACGCCGCCTTTGTACTTTGGTAGAACATTTTGACGAAAACTCTTTCATATGTAGAACTATGTACTGGTAAATGGATTACGTTTGCACTTTCATTTGAGTCTGTGGAAAGGAAGTTCACACTAAAGTAAATAATGTGCTACATAATGTACCCTGGGATTAGTTATAGCAGAAAAATCCACCATTAAAAGTTTCCCTTTCGAGAAATATAATATAAATATTCTTAGGCATTAGCAAAGTTTTACACACTTGCTTATCGTGTTGTTGGTGAGTGTAGTAGGAAACTCGAATGTTTTATACACAAAGAAATTACTTACAAAGTGAGGCGCATATTTCCAACGTTGTGTTTTAATAATTGCCAAGGATTTTTATGTTAGCATTTCAATACAATAGATCAATAAGCTATTGAAGTGCTTCAGTAGCAGACTTGAGTAAGACCAAAAGTAGAAGCAATTGCTTGAATATCGTGCAAGTTCTCTGCGTTGTATAAAAGAAGAAACAAAATCTTAAAGTTAAACAGATTATACTTGCTCCGAGTGCCGCAAATACTTGTAACAAGAGCAATCTTTTTTATTGTCGCAGAAAAGTTGCTCGTTACGGCAACTTTGCATTTATTAGTGTGGATTAAAGTTTCTACAACTTTAAGGACGAATACCGGTCAAATGTATGATTATCAACTCATATCAAAATAATAGTTTATTCTATAAGTATGTTTATTTCTGTGAGTAGATTTTTTACCGCACTAGTACATAGACGTTAAATTTTTGATCAATATTATGTTGCTAACTGATCCCTGAACAAAATGTCTCAAACAACTCAAAACACCCTTTCAATTACATTTACAATTTTTAGGGTTCCGAACCTCAAAAGGAAAAAACGGAACCCTTATAGGATCACTTTGTTGTCCGTCTGTCTGTCTGTCTGTCTGTCTGTCTGTCAAGACCCTTTATCTCAAGAATGCGTGAACGTTTTAAGCTGAAATTCACATGAAATACTCAAGTCTATTGTCCTTTTAAGCTGTGAAAATATCAAACTTCTAAGCCAAGGCAATCAAAAGATACAGCCGATTATGTCGATATTTTCAACAAATTTTCGACACTCGCAAAGGAATCAAAACCTACAGGATACTTCCCGTAAACTCAGAATCTTGAAAATTGGCATGAAGCATTGTCATATAATGCAAATATAGGAAAAATTGCGAAAATCTCATTTCTTTAGTTATATAATATAATAAACATATTTTAATAAAATGGAACTTACTACCTTATTTCTCACGAACGAATAAAGTTATCAAATTGAAATTTATACCAAATACCTAGGTCTATTGTCCCTTTAAGGTGTGAAAATATCAAACTTCTAAGCCAAGCCAATCAAAAGATACAGCCTATATGTTGATATTTTCAACAAATTTTCGACAGCAAAGGAATCAAAACCTACAGGATACTTCCCGTAAACTCAGAATCTTGAAATTTGGCATGAAGGGTTGTCATATAATGCAAATATAGGAAAAATTGCGAAAATCACATTTTTTTAGATAAATAATATAATAAAAATATTTTAATAAAACGGTACTTACTACCTTATTTCTCACGAACGAATAAAGTTATCAAATTGAAATTTATACCAAATACCTGGGTCTATTGTCCCTTTAATCTGTGAAAAAATCAAACTTCTAAGCCAAGCCAATCAAAAGATACAGCCGATATGTCGATATTTTCAACAAATTTTCGACACTCGCAAAGGAATCAAAACCTACAGGATACTTCCCGTAAACTCAGAATCTTGAAATTTGGCATGAAGGATTGTCATATAATGCAAATATAGGAAAAATTGCGAAAATCACATTTTTTAGTTATATAATATAATAAACATATTTTAATAAAACGAAACTTACTACCTTATTTCTCACGAACTAATAAAGGTATCAAATTGAAATTTATACCAAATACCTAGGTCTATTGTTCCTTTAAGCAGTGAAAAAATCAAACTACTAAGTTAAAGCGATCAAAAGATACAGCAGTTTATACCGACACCTTAGACGAAATCTACAAGGTAGTTCCCGTGAACTCAGAATCTTGAAATTCGGCACGAAGCAACGTTATATTATAGTACAGACAGATAAAGGAAAAATTGTGAAAATGATAAATTTGAAGTTACATAAAATATTAGAATATTATTTTTGCTTAAATGACATAAAATATTTTTTTAATAATTATAAACTTACTACCTACCCTTTTTCACATGAACGCGTAGAGATATTAAAGTTGAAATTCATATCAAACACTTCGTAAATCTAATTACCTCTACACTGTGAAAAATTCTAAATCAATGCTAGTATTATAAATGCGAAAGCAACTCTGTCTGTCTGTTACGCTTTCCCGCCTAAACCTCTCAACCGATTTTGATGAAGTTTGGCACAGACAATCTTTAGACCCTGAGAAAGAACATAGGCTACCTTTTATCCCGGAAAATTTGATGTTCCCGAGGGGAATTTAAACAGCGCGATAAATTAAGTACGTCATAAATTGTAAACCGCTACGTTTGTACGGCGGAACCCTCGGTGTGTGAGTCCGACTCGCATTTGGCCGGTTTTTTTCACTTTTACCGCACTTCTATTTTCATCGCACGGCGCGGTGTTTCTAAAGTATATTGAGAAAGGCACAAACGTATTTCAATGAATGCCGCGCGAATCCAAATTAAAAATAATACCACATTTCTTAGGTATTCGATATTTTAATAATCCATTAATATACCAATACGATCTCACGTACGCTTCACAATTTCATATTAGGCATTGAGTTCAAAGAAGTTATTTTAATAGAAAGGTGAACGTGCTGCTTAAAGAGAATAATGTTTGGATACTTGATAAGGCACAATACTCAGTCATATTACTGCCTCAAGCAGCATACAACTCAACACTTGAGTGTTGAGTATTAATACAATATTGTTTATAAATCAGTTTTAAATTTTAACGATACTCCTGAGTTCAGAACAGCATTTGTTCATGTAATGGCTTGGAACTAATTAGTTGAAATCCATCCAACTGGCTAATAAGAATAAAACATAAAGGAGAGATCAGTAAAATACTTCGCTGATTGAAATGAAAAGTTTAAAAATCAAATCATCTCCACTAGGTTTGTTTCACTTAGTCCTGTTCAAAAATTTAAAACATAAATCCATTAATTAAATTCATAACTGCTTTGAATCTTATTAAAAAGCGTCAGAATTCAAGACTTTTTAATTAAACAAAGTTGACATTAATTCATTACAGAGCGGCCATTATTTAAAAATAATAAGTTCCGCATGAAACGAATACATAATTGTTTCATTCCGCTGGACTGGAAAAATAAAAGGCAGAGATGAAAAATCATGTCAAAAATGTTCATATTTTACTTTGTTTTAGTTTCAATGCAATATACTCGTGTTATGAGTGATTTCAAAGGATATGCTATAAAATATAACTCATTAAAAATAATTCATCTAATAATTCATTTGGTAGTCAAATCAATTAAATAATAAAAAAATATGTAAATATTAACAATTAAAACGAATATTGGGTTCACTTGCATCCATTAACCGGTACGGATTGGTTTCGATGTTGCCTAATACTTTCCTTTTAGACATAAAAGCTATCATTCAAAAGCGGCGCCGTGAACACACACTCCACGAATGGAAAGTTATCCCATAAGTAAGAATAAATCAAACTTTCCCGAAAGTTTGTGTTTTTGTTCAGCTTTTTTCACGTTACGGCCCAATAAATTCGAAATCCTGTGGTTTTTCTTACAAATAATGCCACTTGAATTGTATTGTAAGATTTTTTTACAAAAGTATATTTTGTCAAGATAACACAATAGTATTAGTTTTTGTAACTTTTCCCTTTGGGTGGTTTGCTTATATTACTACAGAAATTGGCAAATCGTTATTCCTGTCACTATCGCTACGGTTTCCTAGAGCGGTGGCCTTGCTGGAGCCCTTAATTTATTGAGGCACTCACACGCAAGTGCGGTTAAGCAGACGACAAACTTCCAAGCACAGGTCTGTTCGTGTGTGGAGTACTGCAGCCATATTTAGGCTGTTGATGCAAAGTGTCAACTGGCCACTTTGGATTCAGTGGAGCGGCGGGCGAACAGGCTTATTGGCGACCATGATCTAATCTAAAACGATCTCCAAAGCCTAGAGTACCGGCGTAAAGTAGCCACCTTTTCAGTGTTCTTTATGGTGCATTTTGGTGAGTGTGCTAGGGAATTGCATGATTTAATTCCTGCATCTCCGTCCCACCATCGGACGACCCGTCATACAGCGAGTTTCCACCCTAACGTTGTTAAGAGCAGTATGATCCGGACGAAGCGTTTCGCCTCATGTTTATATATAAAAAACACACACACACTTAAACGCGCACGTACATACATTTGTAGTGAGCGCGCTTGCACTTTCTGCAGGTCAAACGAGTCAGTTTACGTGCGTTTCCACCCTGTGTCGGCCTTCTGTGCGTATCTATTGAGTGGCTTCACGATGTTAATACAAGTTCACAGGTGAATGCTGCTTGTTTTCCCTTGGTGGATGTTGTTAGGATATCGCAAGCGAAAAGGGGGTCTTTGTTGATGAATTGTTAACAGGATTGGAGTAATTAAAGGAATGCTGAAGATAAAATAAATTCTATTTTTACAGTCTAGAAATATTAAAATCAGATGAGCCTTACGTACACTACGCAACTACGACCCGGACGAAGCGTTTCGCCTCCCCTTTTATACCGCGTACATGTCGGGCTACAACTTAAGTGTCTTCAAGGCTATAGTGAATACGCTCTTAATAAACTAGCGCGCTTTACCATCAACGATTGCATCACTGCTTACCATCAGGCGGAATTGCGGTCAAGCACTAGTTTATCTATACTAATATATAAAGCTGAAGAGTTTGTTTGTTTGTTTGTTTGTGCGCGCTAATTTTAGGAACTACGGGTCCGATTTGAGAAATTCTTTTTGCGTTGGATAGCCTATTAATCCAGGAAGGATTTAGGCTATATAACATCGCGCTATGACCAATAGGAGCAGAGCAGTAACAAAAAATGTTGCGAAAACGGGAGCTAACACAGACGTACATATTACTTCCATTATTTTATCAGGCGCTTATTTTATATCAATTCAGCTCTTTTTAATTTTTTTCGGAACGGGACGAACAGCGCACTCAGTTACCATTGAACTTAGCTCATGAGGAAATGCAATATTAGTAAAAGCAGTGAGCGCGGAAGAATGTTACAGCAAAGGCAACCAAGATATCATGGGAGGGACGGTGGTACAATTAGCTGGTGACTTTAGGCAGACCCTTCCGGTGATTACTAGGGATATGCCGCCGGTAGATGAAATAAATGTCTCTTTGAAAGCATCTGCATTATGGGTTCGCGTGAAAAAGTATTGTGTCACCACGAATATGCGAGGGCAACTTCATCACGATTCTCAAGCCGTGTATATGCAATATGCAGCTACTCTTTTAAAAATCGGAGTAGATCGCATGCCAACTGACAGTAACGGCATGATTAGAGTGAGTCGTGAGTTCTGTCAAGTTGTGGATAGCTCAGATGACCTATTAAATAATTCTATCCGGATCTTCAAACAAATATGTCCAACCGAGAATGGCTATGCGAAAGGGCATTTTTGGCGCCGACAAATGAAATCCATACTAATATTATAAATGCGAAAGTAACTCTGTCTGTCTGTCTGTCTGTCTGTCTGTTACGCTTTCCCGCTTAAATCTCTCAACCGATTTTGATGAAATTTGGCACAGACAATCTTTAGACCCCGAGAAAGAACATGGCTACCTTTTATCCCGGACTTTTAACTCCACGCGGGCGAAGCCGCGGGCGGAAAGCTAGTAGTAAAATAAATGAACAAATCATATTAAACGTTCAGGGAAATGTTATCGAATACCTCTCCGTGGACAATATTACAGATACTGAACAAGTTACATCATACCTTATAGATTTTTTCAACTCTTTAGAATTATCAGGAGTGCCACCCCATAAGTTGATACTAAAAGTTGGTGTTCCAGTCCTATTAATGAGGAATCTTGACGCTCCAAAGCTGTGTAATGGTATTCGGTTACAAATAACACATTTGGGTCACAACATTGTAAAGGCTACAATCATGGCTGGAATGGCAAAAGGACAAAATGTCTTGATTCCCCGTATTCCCATCAGCCCGACTGATTTGCCATTTCAATTTAAAAGAGTACAGTTCCTTTTGAAAGCAGCATTTGCTATAACAATAACAAAGCCGACAGACGCTTAAAGTTGCCGGAGTTCATTTAGAAACAACATGTTTTTCTCATGGGCAACTCTATGTGGCATGCTCACGTGTATCAAATCCAGAAAACCTTTATGTTTTGGCAAAAGACAGCAAAACAAAAAAAGTTGTTTATAAAACCGTACTTACTTAAATGTGCTCATATTTTATCAAGCGTAATAATTTTAACCCTTATTTCATAATATCCAAAGCATATCCAAAACACCAACCAACGCAAAATAATTAGAAGTATGATATTTGATGTTTCTTTCCTTTGCTAAACCTTTAAACCCGGTAAAATTAACGTTGTTATAGATTATTATGTATCTCTATAATCCTACTAATAATATAAACGCGAAAATGTGTGAGGATGTTTGAAACCTTGCAGTAATGTAGGCATTTATCTTGGCATTCCCCCGGAAACGGGAACCACCACGCGCTGTAAACTGAAGTCTACGCGGACGAAGTCGTGGGCAACAGCTAGTCAAAGTATAAAAGTCAATTCTTACAATAAGCCAATCCCAATAAAAATAAAATAAAGTTAGTTTCTGCATTAAGAGCAGTGGTAGCCAAGTGGTAACTGCTGCGACCCGTCGTTGATACAATTTATTCAAAAATTCCTTCATCAAATCCTGGTTTTATTAAAAAATATTTCAATAATTCGATTCAGCGTCATATTGCTTGCTTTCATTTAAATTAGCGATGACAATTAGTGATTTTACTTAGTTTATGTAAAATAAAGCATCAGTTTTATATGTAAATCTACGAAATATAAAAAAATGTGGCTAAAACCTATAAAATTGTAATGTTACAAAATTGAAATAGTAAAATTTTGTGAACTTTACACTTATGTCTTCATCATTGTCACGGACCATACCAAGAGCTGCTGCGCTTACATGTTAACCATAAATCATGCATCCTTTCCTGAGACCAAAATTATGCTAATTTATATTATTATTAGATTCATTTCAAAAAATTAAAGTAAATTTCTTTGAATAAAACATTCTCTCGGTATGAAATGTTTTTAATATATAGATTAAATACTGATTTCAAAATCATCGTAACATTAATAGGACACTCGGTGATAGGCCATAATATCGGCCGCCGGCAGAAGTTACCACCCATCAGACAAAGTCTTGCCGCCAAGCGATTCGTCGTGTTCCGGCATGATGTCTGGTGAAGCCGTACGGAGGACGGGTCTGAGCAATTGTGTTGCGATGTGTGCCGGGTACGATGCACCAAATGTTATTGTGTCGGGAGTTTGGTCGTGGAGTGTCTCCAGATCAGTCTCCCTCTGGCGCAGCATCGTTGGTCGTGCTGTTGGGTTTAACATTGCATCACCTCGCTCAACTGCCGTCTTCCTTCCTATTCACTAAGTTTTTTTTTAAGTGAATAGGCTTAATTAACTAGCGCGCTTTACCATCAACGATTGCATTACTGCTTACCATTAGGCGGGATTGCAGTCAAGCACTAATTTATAATGATTTAAAAAAAAAACACCACAAAACTTTAAAGTCATACTAACATCCCTACAACATAGACAATTTAGAAGGTAAGTTGTTGAGAAACACCGGCCCCCTCATGTCTATAAATAATACAGATAAAATACGACAGGTATTTTATATAGAAGTACGTTTGAAAACTCTTTGCTCTAATGGATTTTCAAAGACGCTGAAGGCACGAAGTGCGACGGCTTTGTTTAAAGTCACTCTCACCTTAAACAAGTTAATTTTAGTGTCTCTTCTTCAATAGATCTTCCTCCTCAAGTCGTACTTCTCATTACTGAGGGGCGAGATGTCCCTGTGGAATTATCCTCTGCTTTATAATAATTCGCCATCTGTTACGATGCCTGGCTGCGAGTATAGCATTATGCAGGCCGGTATCCAGAGATAAACGTATTTGGTCAATCCACCTTATTGGACTGCGACCTCTAGAACGTCGTCCATCCATCTTCCCAGTAACCATTAGATGTTCGAGGTTATCTCCATCCATTCTGGCAATATGGCAAAAATATTCCAAAATTCTGCGAAGGCAGACAGAGGAGAGTCTTACTGTGACACCCAGCTCTCGAAGGATTGACTGATTTGTGTGGAATGCTGTCTAATTAATTTAAAGTATCTTTCTCCAGCACCACATCTCGAAAGCGTCAATACGCGTCAAGACTCTTCAATAGATAATGACTTGAAAAAAATGTTTAAATTCAATTAGTAAAATTATTGTTATCGTGCGAAATGGAGGAAAATGTGCAGGAAAGCGGACCACGGGCTCCAACGCGAAAGCCGCGGATACAACCGGGATAAAAGCTGAGATGATGATGATGATGATTGTTCCTATTTATTTATTATGACACAGTTTTATCTTTATTTATGAAATAAATTTCTGTAATTAAAAACGTTCAAAATGTATATGAAATCACAGTTCAGCAACATTGAATGTAAAACAATTATCAAAAATGTACAAATGTATTTTTTGTCAGATTGAGACTAAGATCAGATTGACCGTTCTTAAAGTTATGAGAATTTCTCATCTGATTTTAATATTTCTAGACTGTTACATGTAAACCTAATTTACTATAGGTGTACTTTAAAAAAAGACAAAGCTTAAAGTCGCCTTTTTGTCGTTGGTAAAAATAGAATTTATTTTATCTTCAGCATTCCTTTAATTACTCCAATCCTGTTAACAATTCATCAACAAAGACCCCCTTTTCGCTTGCGATATCCTAACAACATCCACCAAGGGAAAACAAGCAGCATTCACCTGTGAACTTGTATTAACATCGTGAAGCCACTCAATAGATACGCACAGAAGGCCGACACAGGGTGGAAACGCACTTAAACTGACTCGTTTGACCTGTAGAAAGTGCAAGCGCGCTCACTACAAACGTGCGCGTTTAAGTGTGTGTTTTTTTTATATATGTAGTAGTAGTGTGTGTAGTGGTCTTAACAACGTCAGGGTGGAAACTCGCTGAACGACGGGTCGTCCGATGGTATAACGGAGATAGGCGAATTAAATCATGCATCCTATAGAACACCGAAAGGCTGGCTTCCCTACGCCTGTGCTCCAGGCTTTGAAGACCGTTTTGAGTTAAATCTGGGTCGCCAATCAGCCTCTTTGCACACCTCTCCACTGAATCCAAAGTAGCCATGTGACATTTTGCAGCACCAGCCCAAATGTGGCTGCAAGTGTGCCTGTTTTCGCATATTCTATGGAGCTAGCCTTTTGTACTTACATATTTTGTTGTGGAGCGTTCCTCCAAGCGTGGCTGTCCCAAATTGTCCCGTTACCTTACCGTCTATAGGCACGTCCAACAGACTTCCGGCTGACAAGATAAATTAATTTTAAAAAGACAGCTGTTGCTTTGTATTCATACCTGTTAGACAAGCTACAAATGGTACGATATGGAGGTTCCTTGCGTACCTACAATTTGTTATACGGTCCATGTATTCACATTACGTACCATATATGTATGAATATATGGTTTGTATTGTTTCACCTGCTCTCTTTTGTGTCTATTTCATTTTATCTCCGTGTTTGATTTTTCATTTTCATAAGGAATTCGTGTTCATTATTTGCGCTTAATAATATTAGAATATATATTTAAATAAATTATTTTCTGTAATCCTGTAGCTCAACAAATCATTTTTGTTTTTGTGTTGATTATTGTATTTCCTGTATAGCTACATAATCAGCTTACACAATATTCCGTGCACCATATTCTTGTTCTGAATTTAATGGACAGGATTTTATGCAAATAAAGATAATTTGTTCAGTTCATATTATCTAAAGACTAATAATTTTAGTCTATTTATCATTGTACCTTAGTACTTTAAAGCACTTCGTTTGTATTCGTATTGCCTTCGTAATCCACTGAGATCTGTTTTCTGTAAAAACAGTAGGCTGATCTAAACAAATTTTGCAATAACCATAAATAGTCTGGGTCCCTTTCTCCGATCTTAACGATATTCTGTACTGTTGACACTCGTATAAGCAAGTAACTTAATTAATAAACCGCATTATATGAACTACCAGAGGCGAATATATATAACGCTTTACTAGAATAACTGTCACTAGCCACTAACGACCGACCTTTTTGGTGATTCCAGTAACGCCATAGCTAACCTAAAGGGCATTATAATTTTTATTATATGCGGTAAATCTTCAAGGCACGTTAAAGTATCTAGTCGTCTATTCGGTGAACAACAACAACAGTTTATGTATATCTGTGTTTTTGTTAGAACTTATTGATATTATAACTAATATTTCTTATATTCGTTTCATTTTTTTTTTGCATCTAGTCTGAAGGCAAATAATAATGCAGCATACATTTAATACTAGTAACCGTCCGGTTTCTGTTGGTCCAAGCGTGATGTTATATAGCCTATAGCCTTCCTGAGTTTATGGGCTATCAAACGCAAAAAGATTTTTTCAAATCGGACCAGTGATTCCTGAGATCAGCGCGTTCAAACAAAAAACTAACAAACTCTGCAGCTTTATATATTAAGTATAGATAATATATAATTTAATACCTAAATCTCTTCACAACAATCATTCAAATTCTTTGTATCTACTTATAATTATTTTATCTTCCCTATTTTTAGCATCTGATATTAATTATACACTGCAGTTATTTATGTTAAGTTGGCATACACTGCTGTCGCAAAACTCTTGTAGATTGTAGCTAATCCGCAACTTTGCTGGCGGGGGCAAGTGCTAATCAGCAACTCTGCTGGCGTGGACGCCTGCTAATCAAGTTTGCTACTGGTTTGTTCTAACCATTCTGATGGTGTGAATGGAATATTCTTACGCGTGAATGATGTGAAGTTACTGTAATACGTATTTGTTTTAAATATTTAAACGCAATTTTGAGTCGCAACGTAGCGGTAACTTACCGGTAAACGAAACACTTTCCAAGCATAGGGCTTCGTATTTTATTTCTTTCTTCCAACAAATAGATAGCTGTTCCTGTAAACGCAATTTATTTACACTGCGCGCAAACATAAAAGGGTGCACTTCTCACATAAATGCCAATTTATTCCGAGGCTTCGACATCATCACGACAGCATTTTGTGGGTTTATGATATCAAGCTATACGAACAAAGGTGTAAAATATGGCCGACGTATTATCGTTTATTTATGAACCAATATTATTTATTTAAGCTACCGGGCTTAACTTGTATCTCCGAGATACTTCTCATTGAATAAATATATGTATATACGCCTTACCATCAACGACCGCATCACTGCTTACCATCAGGCGGGACCGCGGTCAAGCGCTAGTTTATAACTTATAAAAAAAAATGTAAAACATTGTATCTGTTTTAATAGTATCATGTACATTTCAGTTTTCTCTGAATCTGTCGAACGTATTTCATGCTCGCATTACCATTTACTGGAATTATTGGAAACCTTTGTAACGAATCAATCACATTTCACAATATTCTACGTCATAAAATTAATCTTGATTAAAATTTAATTTTAATTATTTGTAGATATCTACACTGTTACAAACATTTCCCAATATTTGACCCGCCTCTAATGAAAACGAGCTAAAATAAATCTATAGGGAAATCCCTATATATTTAGCCATTTGGATCCAAAAGGCTATTGGAAAACTACAAAAATATGCTGATCTTTTAAATTTATCTTTTAAAGAAAAAAATTAATTCGTTGCCACTATGAAACACTTCAAACAACACGCACTGTAAATTTTTTGTTTGATTAATATTTTCAAATAAGGAAAAAAACGAGCTTAACGAAAAACTAAGGAACATAAGGAAAACTCAACAAAGCTGTTTACTAGAAACAACGTCATCACTGTCTCCGTGACGTGTAATACTGAAAAATAAAGAGGTCACTGAACTATGCAAGTTGTAAACCTACAAACACCACCACGCTGCCATAATAAAGATATAAAACTTTCACTTATATTAGTGATGTGTTTTTCCAGACCAGGGCGACCATTACATTTAACGACCAATGCCTAGGTTCATTTCAGAAACTTTGCGGAATCACATTTTCTAAAATATGATTTGAGAATTATTATTTTATTGTTGGAGATATAACGAATGAGAATTATTGCTACATTGTTTTGCATATTTGACACAAAATGGACGTGGCCCCACACTAGGAATTTCTTATATTGTTCACCATTAATTTGAAAATGAGTTTTAATCCATACTAATATTATAAATGCGAAAGTAACTTTGTCTGTCTGTCTGTTACGCTTTCCCGCTTAAACCTCTCAGATGATTTTGATGAAATTTGACTCAGACAATCTTTATACCCTGAGAAAGGACGTAGGCTACCTATTATTAAAAATAAATTCATGTTCCCGAGGGAAATCTAAAAAGCGCGATATAACCGAATTCCACGCGGGCGAAGCCGCAGGCGGAAAGCTAGTTAGTAATACTATGTCCTACAATATTCGGAGAGTGTCCTGCCCCCAGCCTTAACGAGGTGGCACCAGACACTTATTTACAGTGACCCAATGCCTCAGAGATAATAGAAACGCTTCTCCGGACATGAAGCATGACCGACATTGCTTCACCAAAGTCTTGTTCAAAGAATTTTTCCACTAGCAATAAGGGGTGGCCGAACATGTTTTCTTTTTTCATTTCACCAAATTGTTCCGGGACTATTTGTTTCGGGCGACACTTACATTCACTACTAAGCACAATGTGCGGCCATAAGACACACAGTTCTTTTGTTTCCCCATTCCTTCCTTTGGGTAATGTTATAATGAATCACTGCCAATTTAAGGGACTATTACTATTACTCCACTTAAATGACTTTTCGGCCATGTTTATTAAGTCGATTTTCTTTCACGTTTCCAAAAAGACAATACAAAAGGTTGTTTAAAAGTAATTTACTGTAGGAAACGCTACTGAAGCTATATTTCACTTAAAACTCATACACAAATGAAATGCCAAAAAACTGAAATATTCCATGAGCAATGAAAAATAATCAAGCCATCATGGCGTGAAATATTATGATTAACCCTTCACTACAACATTGTATGGAGGTTCTAAATAGATTGCAATATCACCAAAGTATTGTTACATCACGACGGTCGATAGTTTTTTTTTAGGGTTCCATATTTAAAGGCTATAAACGGGTACCTATTACTAAGACCCCACGGTATGTCTGTCACCAGGCTGCATCTTAGGGACCCTAAAATACAGCCTAAGATGATTCCTAAGTACCTTCACGAAATACAGTATGTTAAATAACAGAGGGCGATCCCTTAAACTCGTTAATATATATCATTAATAGATTAAAATAAAAATATCAGCATAGAAAAATAAGCATAAAAAAATCCGAATAAAAAAAATTCTAATTGGAAATAAATTTGAAACCTCCTGTTTTAAATCAAAATAGTAGTCGCCATGTATAAATAAATTGCGACGTAGCCGTCTTTCATGTTCGCGTGTACAGTGTGTTTCTTTTACATGTCAATTTAAAATTTTTATTGAATATTTTCTTATTGGAAAAAATTTAAAACATTTTGTTTTCGAATGGAAATATTTTTTTTAGCATGTATGTATGCTATACTATTTCGGGTTAACGGGAACGCCCTCTGTTAGTTAACATACTGTATATCGATTAGCCAAAATCAGCAGTTAGACTGGTAAAACGGACTCCAGACTCCAAAGCTGAAAAAGCTTCGGATGCGACTGGAATTAACGCTGAGATGATGATGATGATGAGTGATACCTAAATAGTTGAAATTGTCACAGATGATGTGTTGCTATTGCTGCTGTAACAACAAATACAGTAACTAAAAACAGACTTTTGTTTCTCTTTTGTATAAATAGACTCGCACTTGGCCGGTTCCTATTTCTGCATTGCTATGAGAACAAAATTAATTGAATAAAATAAAGTAAATTATCATCACCACTGCTCTCAAAATGGTGAAGAAAAACATGGTGAGGAAATCGGCATGTCCTAGAGGCTAAACTTCGAAAACATGTGACATTTACCAACCCGCTTTGGGGCGGCGTGGTGGATTACGGCCCACTCCCTCTCACCGAAAGGAGGCCCGGGTACCAGGAGTGGGAGCATTATAGGCTGATTATGAACCTGCATTGTTCTCAATTATGGATTTATTTAGTTCAGTTGGTTCAGTCGTGAATTAATAAAATACTTCTTTAATTATTATTCCTCATGAATACGTAATGGTCCTAAACATTCATTATCTATATCTATACTAATATATAAAGCTGAAGAGTTTATTTGTTTGTTTGTGCGCGCTAATCTCAGGAACTACTACTACTGAACAATTCTTTTTGCTTTGGATAGACCATCAATCCAGGAAGGCTTTAGGCTATATAACATCACGCTGCGACCCATAGGAGCGGAGCATAATTAATTCCACGCGAACGAAGTCGCTGGCGGCTGCTAGTTATTAATATTTCTTTTATTATTTTTCTCACACTCTCGGTTTTTTGTTCGAGGAGATACTGCAATCGCCCTCTATGGCTTTTTGAAGCTAAGCAGTGTAGTAAAACCGTCTAGTCACGTTCTCGCTCCCCAGATTCACGATTCTATGATAAGATAGACCAAGACCCACTACAATGCTTTGATCTGCTTTAACATAACTTAAAAGTATTTATTCGTTAGGAAAGAACGTTTACTTTATTTCCTTTATGAGGTAATCAATTTCTTCGTCATATTTGATGAATCAGATCAGACACAATTAATTTCATACACTTTAACATGTATGACCACAAACAAATCTGCCTAGCCGTTTCGGTCTCCAGTCTGACCAGATCCAGCTGATTGTTAGTATTCCACATGGTGTGACCTATCTGACCTCCACAACCCAGATACTGGGTAACAAGATTCCTTTATAATAATGGTAATTGAACTTTTGAACTTTGCCTAACAGTAACAACTGTCAATCAACGAATGGCATTCCGAAAGAACGACTTAGCGTATTTTTTTTCCAATTCACCACAACGAAGGGAGCGAAGGATCTTAATGTTTTTATAACCACAAATGAAGTTCAAAAAACTCAAAATATCCACAAGCAATTTGCCTAAATATTTAACACTGTATTCTTTAGTCAAAGTTTCCTCCTTTTTTAACAATTTCATTTAACAGAAGCAAAACACACCGAAGAAATAATAAGATAAAAAATTCTAAAGAAATGCTTTGAAATTTATGAACGACGTAAAAGTTTGCACACTCCAGGTTCCTGTCAATAAGGAAAGTAGAAATGTTTTTCATAAGACAAGGTTTATGTTTGTCTATTTGTAACATATAAATCTGCAAGGATTTGATTAATAAAACTCGTTCCTTACCGAGACATGAAATGCCTAAGTAAAGGAAATAGTATCTAAGATAAATATTTGTTCATTTCCAGGCTTAGTCTCCCAAAGCGGCAATAAATCTTTGTCGAGTATCTTTCACAACATCACTAGTGTAACTATATTACTGTTAAATCTTAGGTTGAGTGTAGAGTGAGCTGCTTTTCAACTATTGTTAGGGATTGACACTTTTCCCAACTCTAAGCTCGTTACACTTAACTTTTTACAGTAAGATTTTTACAGAATCGATCGGCAGGATCGAAGGAGTGCTTAACTTCATTAGCTAGAATTTAAGTCAGAATAGGTTAGGGATATTCCAGCCGCTACTGGCTTACTGACTCAGGAGAAGTGACGGCTCCCTGACGTTTCGGGTGACATTGGTACTCTAGGGGCATGGTTGCTTCTTTGTACCTGTGTCGCATAAACACGCATGCATCGACTGCCGGGATGACATGGCGCGGCATACGCTGGCAGAGTGTGCCCTCATCTCTCAAGTAGGCCGTGACCTGCTGCTGCCGGCCGTAATCAAGTCAATGGTCGGTAGCGAAGAGTCCTGGGAGACGGTGGTTTCCTTTTACGAAACAGTCGTCTCAAAGAAGAAGGCTGCGGAAAGGAAGAGGGTGATCTCGTCTTCTCACCCGGTTTGCAGCAGGCGCACCGGGCGTCGGCGGAAGGCAGATACCGCCCTCTTCCAGCCCCCCTAAATAAGTCCAGGGGCGACAGACTCGGGGACATCTGTCGCCATCCAAACATCAGGACCCGAGGTGGCGGCCGTTCCACACGCGCCACTATTAGGCGTCACAGGGGGGAATCATAACCGTGGGCCGGCACCAATCGGGATTGTGGAAGTAATGTTCGTTCTCGCAACCCCAGTGTAGGTGTGAGATGTAATACCGGGGTGGTTTTTAGTCAGTAAAACCCTGACAGATCCCGTCCCCCTCCCCAGTGTGGCGGACATCCATGAGGATTTTCCACGCCAGAACAAAAAAAAAAGGTTAGGAATATTAGGTTACTACATATATTGTATGTACATTGCAAGTTTCTACTTCAGCAGAAAGTAATCAGCAGTATCAGTATTTCCCACAATAGTATTTAACCGAACCCGTATAATTAAAACCTGCGTTCTCAGGAGTCTAGCGTAAGCTCAGTTTACTTAACTACCTACAGGTTGTGGACTGACTGAGATTTTCTTTTTTTTTTTCGTTCAAAGTCACCAACACAAAAACAAATGGTAATAATTCAAAACAATTCATTTTGTAACCAAATGTGTACTACATACAAACTTAATACAAATATTTTTCTTTTGCTCTTTTAATGATCTCTATAATTTACCCCATTTTTGGTGGGAAATAATCAAATCAGCTACCTGCTTTGGGCGGAGCGGAAAATCATGTTATATTTTACTGACTAAAACCCACCCGTGTTCAATCATTTACCTATGTGCCAGGGATCACGGCCATTTCTTTTGAACAATCCGCGGCTCTGGCAATGAACGGTCCTAGTGAACCCCGCCAGAATGTTCCGACATCTCTTTGAGACGCGCCGTCGATCCTTACCGCACCGACCACGGGGCAGCGGTAGATGATGCTACATCCGGGCAGGGTTTTGAAGGCATTAGCGATGTCTAGAGACATCGCCAAGATAATGCCACACGCACATCGTAGAGCGCTATGCGGAAAGCAAACTGGCTTTCCGCCAGATTCGACCCACCCACATCAGCTGTCCGACGAGGCGGTATGCAATGTCTATTCACCTCTCAACTCATGCTTGATAGTTCCTTTCAAAGGATGACAGTTTATGTCACAAAACTGAGCTTTCAGTTAAGCAAATACATTTTTTTTAAACATATTTTTTATGACGTTATTAAACGGGAAAGTACGCAAGCACAGTCAAGCTCGAGTGTTTACAAACATTTACAAAACTGACCGCCGTTCATACAAAACTACGATATTAACCGGTGGCCATTTTTGTTTTTTCAATGTACGCCTCATTGGTGCTTTGTGGATAGGATGATTTATAAGTCTGAATGTACTTTAACCTACATATTTGGCCAAATATTTTAGGTACCGAACTTACATACATTTTCTTGCTTACTTTTATAACTGCGTATTTGTACCATTGTTTTCTATTCCTTAATACATAACATTTATCCATGAATTTCTTTTTCAGTTGCTCTATGTTTTCGCAATATACCACGTGAAATACGAACAAATACAGTGTTCAGTGTTCAAAATAATAATTTTCCATAAAACTCAGTGTAAACTGCTTCGGATCTGTGGATAAGTTACGCCCTCTGCCAAGTTTCCAGAGTAAGTCGGAACAAATTAACGTCAAGCACAAATTACACATACCTATACAAAACTCAATGGAAAATTCAACCAGTGAACATTTAACTGCAATGAGTTTTCGTGAAAAGGTATTAGGTTAATCAGAAGTACCCTTATTTAAAAGGTTTGTTCATGTATTGACAATAAAAATAAATATCTTGGTCGAACATTATTTGAACATTTCACATTTATATTTCAGAAGGCCAAAACCTTTATTTTACGGCACGAAAATATTTTACCGCAAAATAAACAAACATCGGGTTGATATAATAAACTGTATCGTTCTTTAGGATTGTGTTGTATTTCGGTACAACGCGCATCTAATGTGAAATATGCTAAGCAACAAAGGAATAATTTTACGGGTAGCGGGAGGAGTTCACGCATTTACTCCGTAGTGAAGGATGAATCTACAGTTTTGAAAGAGGGTTGTAGGAGGCACAGTGCACAGTATATGAATATAAGTTTAATTAATGAAGGTGTACAACATTCAACATAAATAGATGCAAACTCATCACGTTCAGTTAACTTTGTTGGATATAATTTACACAAGACCCTTTTCAAGAACAGCTAGCTCACTAAAAGTAGGTAATTAATGTTCTTAATCTTTTAATATAGTAACTTAGATCAATTCCCATAATAAAAAACGTCAATTTCATAAATCATACAATTTCTCTGGACAACCACTGTCAAAAATGTATAGGTTTTACATGCATTTTTACTAACTCACAAATCCCGAGAATAGGGTAGTTGACTAAAAAAAAACTAATTAGTCCGTCAGTCAGATTTCCAAAAAATACTAGACATGTATTTTTTCTTTTTTCATATAAACAAAAAATGAAAACGACACAGTGCGTTGAAAACTCGTGTGACGTCACTGCACGCTACACTTTTTAGCGAGGAGTGACGTCACCAGCCGCCACTCCTGATCTTTGATGCCTTTTATATTTGTCAATTTTCATTAATTTGATAAAACAAAATATACGTATCCAATATTTTTCGATTATCTGAATGACTAAACAGAATCATTTTTTTACCCAGGAAACATCCCTATTACCACTCTATCGATGCGACGACGTTATTGGGAGTCACGAGGTATACCAAGATAGCAACCACTTTCTTCACCTTTAAAGAAATGCATTTGCTCCAGTTGCTTAGCCTTCGCTCAGCCGTCAAATAAATTGTGTCACGTTTTCAAAGCAATCTCGATTTTATCATGGCTTTGAATCCGTCAGTTTATAGCCCCACGGGAAAATTCATAGGCTCTGAATCCCACTCAAATGTCCAAAACATTTCTCTGTTTTTAGTAAACAGGTTTTGTCTACTACAATGCACAATGATTTGTTTAATTTTAAACTAGATGACTGTATTTTTCTGTAAGTAGGTTTCTACAAAGAATTTTATAAGTATTTTTTTTTGTTAGATGAATTCGGCAAAAGCGTCCAACCAACTTTTTCCTTTATAAAATATACAACTTGTATATGAAGCTATAGAAACTTCGTAGCACAGGCAATTGATACTTCCCTTATTCAAATTAAAACGAGATGAACTGTCGGAAGTCTGAAAGAAATTCGGCAGAAACGTAGCAGCTATCAAAATAAATCACCATTATGGGAGGAGGGTTCTCTATTCCAGATGGATATGAAGATTTCCATTCGCTGTCTCAAGGGACACAACCACTAACGCCAGAACCTTCAACCTACATGATTTTATGCGCCCACTTTCACCTTATGGAAATTCTCTGCTTCCACCGACGTACTCGTTTTTAATATAAAACAGAATATCTTTAGCGAGATTGATGACCAAACTTCGAATACAATATGTCGTTCTTGTACGTCGTAGTAGAGCTTCGAAAATGATCAACAGATTTTACTAAAACTAAAATTTAAAATGAACGCAACCCGGGCTTGAAATAAACAAAAACGTGATTTTATTGCTACATGAGCCTGCGTAGGTACTGTATACAGGGCGGACAAATTAAGTGTCACGATTAAGCGAAGATTAACAATTTCATTTTAAAAATGTTCGCAACCCCTGGTGGCATAGGATAACTTCGTTTAAACTTGTACAAAAAGGGGACGAGTGAAATATGTGGGTCAAAAATTGCTTCTTCCTGACCGAGAGCGGCAAGCGCTCATTTCCAACCTTTTCACGATATTCCTTTTTCATCCCCTAGATACAATACGAGTGACCCTTCGCCTCGTATGTCTACATTGAACCTATTTTATTGTAGTCTAAATATGTAATTTATGGTCTAGATATTAAGGTCAGCAATTTAAGGATACGTTGTTTTAATACAGACAAATACATAAAAAGAAAAGTAGAGAAAAACTGGAGAGACACTTGACATAAAAATTAAAAAAAATAACCTTATCTTTTATGATTAATCTTAATTGCACTAAGCTCAATCACTAAGGTGAATTGAATTGAATAAAGAAAAAGAATTTTTCCTAAACGAATAAAAAGTCTAGGTATTATCAGTTGTATAAAATAAATAAAGTTTCCGATGTTCACGTCTGTTGGCTTCGTGAATATTTTGACGAATAGGTATTTCCTTTGGGGTACTCCTCAAAGTTTACCCGTCTTCAGTCAAGCGAGTTAACATGATTACTTAAAATAAAACATCGTGTTTTCTAGGGAATCTTCCAGCATGACGCATGATTCAAATTTTTATAAACATTATTGGTTAACTTAGTTTAACTTCCAATAAAGAAAGTCACTAGCTCATTTTTTCCTCCACAGTATAAAAGTATTATGAAGATACCTAAGCATTTTTATATATGTATATGAACACGGAAGAACCCAAAATAAAATTACATGATCCATATTTTTTGTGACTCTATTAAATGGAGCCATCTCAATAATATTAGGAATCTTAGGATCTTAAATTGTGCCCTTGAGTATCTGGATGACACAAATGGTCCCGAACCTATTACCTACTGGCGTTGACTTAAAACTTTAATATCGGAGTTGGTATTACTGCCAACTGTTATTGCCGATATCGTGTATCGATTATAATGTTTAAAGGAGAAGTAATGAATAGTAATGATACTAAATACAAGTCATCATCGTCCCAGCGTTAATCCCAGTCGCACCCGAAGCCTTGTCAGCTTTGGAGTCTGGAGTCCGCTTTACCAGTCCAACTACTGATATGGCTAAACTTCGACATTTTCCGTGAAGCGACTGCCGTCTGACCTCCACAACCCGAAGGCGACATCGAAGCATTGCAGTTAGACCAATTGTTGGACTTTTGAGGGCTCCAACCACCCGTAACGACTGCCACAAGATGTTCCTATGGCAACCGGGACCAACGGCTTAACGTGCTTTCCGAGGCACGACCAGACCAGTGCAAATATTCATATTCATGCATACAAATACTTACACTGTGCGGGGATCGAACCCGCGCCACGCTGCACAGCGGCCGCGTACAAGTAATCCGTTCCATTGCAATTGACGTTTTCATGTATTTCACATCATAAGTTACAATCATATAAACTTACTTACCTACTTTAGCATAGATTGTGAATTTTGCATACTAATAGAGTAATTATTGTATGCCTAGTGGAAATAGCCGGACCTACGAGTTAGTAACATGATTTATGCATGAGTTTAACATGCTCGTTCTGCAATCACTAAAAACATGATGGGTCTCACCACGAAAACTTAAACGCGTTTCTTTTACGTATGTCTAATGTCATTGTTACGTTAGAGTCCATTTACAATATATTTTTTTTTAATAATTATAAACTAGTGCTTGACCGCAATCCCGCCTGATGGTAAGCAGTGATGCAGTCATTGATGGTAAAGCGCGCTAGATTAATAAGCCCATTCACTCAAAAAACTGAGTGAATAGGAAGGAAGACGGCAGCTGAGCGAGGTGATGCAATGTTTAACCCAGAGGGAGATTGATCTGGAGACCCTCCACGATCAAACTCCCGACACAACAACTTGCAACACAACTGCTCAGACCCGTCCTCCGTACGGCTTCACCAGACATCATGCCGGAACACGACGAATCATTTCGCGGCAAGCCTTTATCTGGTGGGTGGTAACTTCTGCCGGCAGCCGATGTTATGGCCTACCACCGCTAAATAATGATATCAAGTTTAAAAGGTGTTTAGCCTAAACAACTTAACACTGTTTTATGATAGTAAGGTACACCCATACAATCCACGCGGCATTTCAAACAAATTAATGAAACTATGTAACATCAATTTGCGGAACATTTCAACCATTGTTTTTGCGTCTTGAGTTAAAATCGATTTTGTCGCTGTCGCAAACCCGCTCCATTCGAAAACAAAGCATGTAATTAATACCGTTGTCATTGCTAATGATCGTTCCAGAGAATACCACCAAATTAACAGCACTAAAGCAAACAAATCTGAGCCGAGTGCGTCCCATTGAAACATGATTTATGTCAAGTGAGGCGACTGTGACGGTGATGGAGTTTTATTATAATTGCCACATATTAAATCGACATATAAAATACCCTTCATTAATTGACAAATAAAGTAAAATACCATAAGCTAAATTAATGATCGCGGCAGTATCGTATCTCTGATCTACGTAGAATTACAATATTAATTATATTTCGCACGACACGAGCCGCTTTTACCAGTACTTAAGCTAAACGATAGCGTTTCCGCACGTCTCTCGAGGAGTGGTAGATTAAAGCTTTAAATGTGATTAGGTTGCATGGAATATTTTGTTGTATACTGCACAGAGCAAGTTGTGAAGACGGGTCATTTATCGTGCAGTGTTAGGCAAAATATGTAATACTTTAAAATGACTTTTATTTGTAACTTTTCTAATGAATTATCAAATATGTTTTACACAAGGTAGAGTAAAATCCTTTTTTATATAAATCTTTTTTCAATTGAAAACGTTGCATCAATGAATAGTTAAAATATCTGCGGTACTTAAACGGTACATACAAAGTGAAACCCTTTTTGATCGGTGAACGGACTCCGATAAATGGCATACCTTTGGGTCCTAACTGCCGGGTGTTATCGAATGATAAAAATATTGGAAACCTTCCTGATTATAAGGATTCTGATATTGACACTTCCATTTGTATCCACTGCGGTATGGTAACACGTGCTGATCAACGTGCTGGGAGCACAAATGCTCATATTGGCACACTGATGTACAGTCAAGACCAAAAGTCGAGTTACAATCTCACAAAAGTATGGCCAAGCAATACTAGTTGTAGTTACGACCTTCTTCTATAACAAAGTTTGATACACACTTATACACTTTGACAACTTGCTGCCCGCTTATGATTGTTAGGTACTACTTACTAATTTCAACGCTCACAGTAAGTGTTTAAATGGCCTAGCGGTTCTCGTCTTGATAGGCGTTCAAGGTGGTTCGAGTTCAAATCTAATAACTTACAAAATATTTTTGAAATGTTTATTGGTGAGTTATGAATGCTGACAACAAAAATATGTAAAAATACCGATCCGCAACTTAACGATGATACTTTATTTTAAGATTTTTTCTATATTAGAGTCATTATAAAAAGATGACGGTAGATTTGAAACAAACTGAACAAAAAATATTCCACTACCTACAATAACTATTATTAACTACAATAACTCAAAAATTATTACTTAGCTGTTGTTGGTTGGTGAACATATAGTTACGAGTTCGTGTTATTAGTTTTACTTTTTTAATCAATATGCAGGCATATGCAGCAGTATATCTCAAATATCATAATATGAAACCGGCTTTTGTGTAAGTTGTTTTTATTATTATTTGGGTAAGGTGCAAACCAATGTCTTGTTGAAAGTGTGTAATAAATTTGTTATTGTTTTAGAAAAATACTTTAAGCCAAAGTCAAGAGGTTGGAGGACGAAGGTGGCTTATGTGTCGAGACAAGTGGAACGAAACAACAATATTTACCGTTGAATAAACCTTTAAATCTTGCGAAGAAGAGAGGTTGCATTTGTGGTTTAAAAATAAACTGGCGATACTGGTGGAGACTTATCGAGCTAAACAAAAAAAAAAAAACAATTTATAACAATCACAGTGCAGAAGTGTCCTACAAAGTGTTTTAAATATATGTCATTATATATCGTAATAACGGACTCTAAACCAACTCGTAAAGTAATTTAGCTAAGTGACAGTAATATGTTCGGTTGGCTTAATGGCTAACAGATGTCGCCTTTTGCAATTTCAATACAAATTACTTTTGGTAAATTATAAAAACAATAATTTCGGAATTCAATAAGAAATAAGGTCGTTTACTTTTAAGAAAGCGCTTGAAGATTATAATCTCATGCCTTCAAACTCCGAAAAAAGGCACTGCAGGATGGCATGCTATACACGCAAAAAAATTGTAAATGTAATAAGCACTGTTTTGTGTTCTAAGTATAGATTATTTTATGATTGTAATAATATTCAGGTTAAGCTTCAATCCTCTTTTCTTTAAGAAAATGAATAATTAAGCTATAACCTCTTTAATGATAACATGTAATACTATAACTTTCATATCTAAAAACAAAAATGTTTTTTATATTTTTTACCATAATAATATCATAAGTTTGTCAAGGATTACTTTTATATAAAATATTACAATGCTGCCATTTCAACGTTTGTTTCATTTATTAGTATAAGTATATCTATACCGAATAATATATAACTTTATAATATATTTCATTATATTATTTATTATATTACATCTATAGTAAACTAAAACATATAATAAAAACCTATTTTGGTATAAATATTCAGTAAATTTTCCTATTCGTTTAAATATTATTTGCAAACATTTTTATTTTAAAATACAAATCAGTTATCATAATTTTAAATTATATGAAACAACAAAAAGATTTGCCGTTATTAAGGATCGAACCCACAATCGCTCGCTTATGATAGACCATTGTTAAGTGCGGCCGCTAACTTAACTTCAAATGAAGTAACGAAATTTTGCATTACTTTAAAGAAAGATGAAGACTGCGATAATAAAAATAATGCGTTAGTGTGCGTGGCCGGTTTAGCGCAGGCGACAGTAGTCTTTAAGGTGGGAATGGACTTCTACAGCTGATTGTACGTACTTTTGTTTTGTAACAACACCTCCTGGAATTAAAGCGCACGACCAATTAGAATATTATCTACAATTATGTATATATAACTTTGTTTATTTATTAAATTAGTTATACCGATTATGGGAGAAAACAGTAGTTACAATACAAATCTACGCACGCACACAATTGGACACGTGTGGCAAGGGTTTTCTAAAAGTGTAGGCACTCCAAGCGTAGTAGCTAAATCATCCATTTTGTTTTGTTACGTCTTATAGTGGAAGTGTGAGCGTAATTTATGTAGTTATAACTATTTTTGGGAAGTCCGAAATCAAACGTCCGATTCTTTCGAAACTACTTTCATATTCAGGAAACGATTTTGAACAAACGAATTTCCTATTATGCATTATGTATCAGGTACATACTGTGTGGGCTTTAAAGAAAGCAATGTTTGAAAGATTACCTCGAAATTTACACAAACTAAAACACGATCTTCTGATAAAATTCGAAAACATTTTATCAGATACTAAAAATGTTAATAAATTCAATCCTTCTCTGTATGAGAGGAGACCTGTTGCCCAGCAGTGGGACGTTAAAGGGTTGAGAATGATGATGATGATGAAAACACGATCAAGATCATTTGCAAGACTAGAAAGCAGGCACCTCTAAATACGAGTCATTAGAAATAAGACCTTGCTATTGGCACCAAGAGACTAGACTAGTTGAAGAGTTAATATTCGGTACACATTTCGCAAACGCCGCGACTTATCTATGACTTGGAAGGTAAACCCAGACAGTTGCTTTACTTGCGTAAGTAATTTCATCACCAGACACCAATACTCTCAAAAGGGTGAAGAAAAAGATCGTAAGGGAACCGCTATGTCCTAGAACCCAAAATTTGATAACATGTGACACTATGGGTTGTAGTCAGTGACGGATTAACCCGTAATCAAATTAAGCAATTGCCTAGGGCATCACGTCTGGGGGGGCACCAGAACAAGCACAAAAAAGTCCATCCTGAGGGCATCACGAATCACGTCCTCACTCTCACGTCACCAAAAACCACACCAAAAGAGTTCCTAGGACTAATTTGAAAATTCGCGCGTTTTAAGTTGACATAGAGTCCGACCTAGAGTCATAACCCCGCACCCGCTTGCCCACTCGCTGCCCGCTAGTGCATTCGGCAATTCGAATGTACCGGAATATGCGGTGCGACTTTGATTCTTTGGGCCGTGGAAGAATTTAGACTCCCGCGGCCCCACGCGCGCTCGTGATAGAAGAGACACCGGGGTGGTTTTAGTCAGTAAGAGTCTGACAGACCCCGTCGCCTACCCCAGGGCGGCGGACATCCATTGAGGATTTCCACATCGGAAAAAAAAATAAAATAAAGGTACACGTAACTGTCAACAACTTCGAGAACAGAGTCTCCAATCTTTATAGGAGTCGGTACAACATGGGCGTTAGACATGGCTGGTCTTGTCCATGTTCATTTTAGGACCGACTCGCTCGAAGGCTCTACTGAGGTCTACGAGCATTGTACTCAGGTCCTCCGTGGTCTCAGCCATGGCTACGATATCATCAGCAAACCGAAGGTGTGTCATATACTCGCTATTGACGTTGATGCCCAGTCCTTTCCAGTCCAGAACCTTGAAGACATCCTCCAATGCAGCGGTGAACAGTTTCGGGGAGATAACATCTCCCTGTCTGACACCACGCTACAGAGGTATTGGTTTCGAGGACTGGTCCTGTATTCGGACTAACATGGTGGCGTTTTCGTACAAACCCTTCAGCGCTTAATATACCGATATTCTATTTGGCACCGCCGGAGAGACTGCAGTACAGCCCAGGTCTCGATCAGGTGTATAAAATATTATTATTTTTAATAGTTATAAACTAGTGCTTGACTGCAATCCCGCCTGATGGTAAGCAGTGATGCAATCGTTGATGGTAAAGCACACTAGCTTATTAAGCCTATTCACTCAAATAAACTGAGTGAATAGGAAGGAAGACGGCAGTTGAGCGAGGTGATGCAATGTTTAACCCAACAACACGACCAACGATGCTGCGCCAGAGGATGATCTGGAGAGCCTTCACGACCAAACTCCCGACACAACAACATTAGGCACATCGTACCCGGCACACATCGCAACACAACTGCTCAGACCCGTTCTCCGTACGGCTTCACCAGACATCATGCCGGAACACGACGAATCGCTTGGCGGCAAGACTTTGTCTGGTGGGTGGTAACTTATGCCGGCGGCTGATGTTGTTGCCTACCACCGAGAAAAATACATGATGATAAAATTGAATCAGCTTTCCCTAATATGGATACAGATCCCTGCGTATATTTTTATCGCTTATGATTTCAAATTGCTCAGCGGAGCGTTCTTTTACAAAATTAAAATTATTAAAAAAGGACAAAGATGATACAAGAAAGGCTCGATTGTTTATTGATATTATACATAGAGTCCGATATGATAAAAACATTACACGTTAATACTATCTTGCGTGAATCCAATGCCCGAAAAAGCCGCAAGGCGCATTTCAATAAATAAATAAATTATGCTTCAATTGGTTTTTATTGTTGTCGCGCCTACTCTACTTCTAAGGTACGTTACATCTGGGCACGCCACAATAGCGGCGGTAAGTCCCCTCTTTGAGGAGTGGCTAGAGAGACGCCACGGTGCCCTAACCTTCCGCCTGACGCAGGTCCTCACCGGACACGGTTGTTTCAGGAGGTTCCTGTTCCGTATTAGGCGGGAGGAAACGCCAGGGTGTCACCATTGTGTGGATCGCCATGAGGACACGGTGGAGCATACGGTGGGGGTCTGCCCGGCTTGGGTGGAGCACCGCCGTGTTCTCGTACCGGCGATCGGTGGCGATCTCTCGCATCCGACCCTGGTCCAAGCCATGGTCCGGAGCGAGAGTACATGGCAGGCCGTCACCTACTTCTGCGAAGCAGTGATGCTGGCAAAGGAGGAGGCGGAGCGCGTGAGACAGCGGGAATCCCAGCGCCCTCACGCCACTAGCCGCCGCAGGAGACGCCCTGGTCGGGAGACCACACCGAACTCCCAGCCACCGTAGGCGCGGGCCTGCGGGCGGTGAGCAGTGGGCAGCTCGCCGCCCAGTAAGGCCCAGGCCCGAGTCGACGGCGCGTCGTATTTCACGTGCGCTTCAAAGAGATGTCAGCACATCGTGACGGGGTCTACGGAGACCGATGCCTCCTGGGTCAGGGTTGCGGGTTGGTTAAACAAGAAACCGTGGCCGTGGCCATCGCACAGGCAAAAGAAGAAACACGGGTGGGTTTTAGTCAGTAAAAATCTGACACGCCCTTCCGCTCCGCCCAGAGCGGGAAAAGTCATTTGATGATTTCCCATCCCAACAAAAAAAAAAAGAAAGAAAAACATCTCATCATCTTATTTTACAAAAAACGAATGTTTTTAGGCGGTAAAGGTTTAAAGACAGATTCTAGTTGACCTTGACATACGGATAGGGGGGCCCACAGGCGTGGATTGCTTAGGGCATCAAGTAGTCTTAATCCGTCACTGGTTGTAGTGTTATTAATCGGAGTCTAGAATGGTCCAGATGGTTCCAGCAAGTTCCCGGCAAGTCCAGAACTTTCTTGCCGCAACACTAACCAACCAGGGTAAGGTGATCCTTATCACTGAAAGGAGGGACTGAGTCCCAGCTGTGGTACCATGAATGATTACTGATTATGGTTACAAATTTCAGAGCTTACCAAATAGAACTGATCAAATGTTAAGTTTTATTCTTCACTAGCTGTTGCCCGCGACTCCGTCAACGTGTTGATTTAAAATAAGCGCCTGTTAAAATAATGGGAGCAATATGTACGTCCCGTTTTCGCAACATTTATTGTTACTACTCTGCTCCTATTGGTCATAACGGGAAGTTATATAGCCTATGTCCTTTCTCAGGCTCTAAACTATCTGTCTACCAAATTTCATTAAAATCTCTTCAGTAGTTTTGGCGTGACATCCGGACAGACAAACAGAGATACTTTCACATTTATAATATTATAGTATGGATTAGTTATGTATAACTTACTCTAGTGTGTACACCGCATGCGTAAACGATACAGCGTAGCGTAGTCGACATGTTGGAATTAATTCCATGTTTGTTTTCTCACCGCAACGTACGCTACGGGCAAACATTTTTCTCGCAGGTACAAGTAAACATTCGTTGATTGTGGCTATTGGACAAATAATACGGTTTTGTGAAGGCTACGGGAAAGTAACGGTTTTTATTGCGAATGAAGACGAATGTTTGAACAGATGATAGCTAAGCCTGCGGCCGTCGGTAAAAATAGATTTTCAGAGAGAAACAATACGTAATAAGTACCCCTTTGTCAACGCTCCATTTGATATCTACCTTTAATAATAATATTCGGTACTTTTGTTTTCTTAACATAATAAGTAAGTAGATACTTATTTAAGAATACAGAAAATAATTCCCTTTCGAAAACATTTTATCAGATACTAAAAATGTTAATAAATTCTGTAATTTTAATCCGAGCATTAATTTATTTTATCGGACTAACTTATACCCAATAATGTAATTATACTTTCCCTCATTTATGGCAGCCGTCTTTATCCCGATGTTAATTAATAACACAGTGCGGGTTACATCTCTCACTCTTCCCAAATTCAATGGCATCAGTTTTAAATGCAAATTAGTCATTCCTCACTGCCAAAATTATATTCATCACAATTTGATTGTGATTTCCATTTAATATCAGGAAAGGCAAACGTCCACCACCAGAATATTCAAAAATACCGGGAAACCGAAAATATGTCATCATCATCTCAGCGTTAATCCCAGTCGCATCCGTAGCTTTTCAGCTTTGGAGTCTAGAGTCCGCTTTACCAGTCTAACTGCTGATTTTGGCTAAACTTCGATATTTTCCGTGAAGCAACTGCCGTCTGACCTCCACAATCCGAAGGCGATATCGAAGCATTGCAGTTAAACCAATTGTCGTTACGGGTTTTTGGAGCCCTCAAAAGTCTATTTTGAGGGCTCCAAAAACCCGTAACGACTGCCACTAGATGTTCGTATGGCAACCGGGACCAACGGCTTAACATGCTTTCCGAGGCACGACCAGACTAGTGTAAATATTCATATTCATGCATACAAATATTTGCACTGTGCGGGGATCGAACCCGCGCCTCCTTGCGCAACGGCCGCGTTCGCTACCGCTACGCCACTGAGGCTGTCAAAAACCTCTCAAAAATTCTCGGGAAACCGAAAATATGTATGCAGAATAATTCGTGAAGTGAATTATCCGAATTGAGGGATGTGTTACATGTTACAGGGATGAGACTAAAACCATTTTCCCGAATATAAGGAAATAGGTATACACGTAACATGAAACTGCGAAAAGTTAACTTCCCAAGGGTTTGTTAAACACAGATGGCACACACTCCGTTAAACTAGAATCCCGACAAATCATGGTCGAATGGAGTAGCTAACTCAATGAACTGGATGAACTAGCCTTGTTCTTGCTATGGATGCAGATACTATGCAATGTTTACCCTGACCCTGAGTTGAGAGAATGTAAAATAGCACACTGGATTTTTTATGGAGTCCGTTACACTGCATACATTCAATAGCTATAACTTTACACATAACCGTAACATCAAAATATCTTTATTAGGAAAGCGAATGTAATATTTCAAATTGTCTACTTAGTTACTCAAACTACTACTGCTACTCACTACTACTGTTACTCAGTTCAGCTTATATCGATTAAGATTTTGATTGGAATATGTGCGTATTCATAAAACAGCAGGACAATTGCATAACACAGTATCAGTAGCAATGGACTTCATTTTGACAGTTAAACAACATTAATTGCGTTATTTACATTGCTGAGCAGACATATTTTTCAATATGCATCAAAACGATTCCAATCAATAGTAATAGGGTGCTGTACAGTTTGTTAGGTAGGTTTCTTATGAAAACTTATTTGAAAAATGATGTATATAATTCATCATCATCATCAACCTTTTTATCGTCCCACTGCTGGGCACAGGTATCCTCTCATACAAAGAAGGATTGAGCGTAATAGCCTTATGTAAAGGTATATTCTTCTGACAATAATCAGAAGAATATACCTCTCTTCTTCTCTCTTCTTAACATAAACCCAACGTAAGTAAAATAAGTTTCTGTAATACTAGTTGTTGTCATGTATTATAATATTAACTGGTTACACGTATTATAATATTTACTGGTTTATAATATTAACATAACTATTACTTTATAACTACTACATCCTACATTATATTAGGGATACTATGTAGGCTATAAGGAACATTTCCCTTCTTAGAAAGAAAAAATGGCAAAGCTCAGAAGAAAACATTCTCGGCATTACGAAGTTTGACAAGTACCGTATCAGTACATGGTTGCCAACTTCGCATTTCTATTAACGTGACGATAAAAAGTTTCACTCCTCAGATTTGCTCCGAATTTTTTGCACTCTTTGAATTCCTTGCAAATCGCTTTTTATTATGACGCATGGGAACGATACCTTTTGTTTTACCCTTTATAAATAAATAATATCTACCAAGCAAACAGGCACTGGGGTGAACTTGTTGAAAACGTAAATTTAATGAGGGAAATGTGAAAACGATAATGAAAAATTACAATTTAACTATGTCAAAATTAAAAATGTAAAACCGGAAAAAGCAATTTCACCCAAATCATTTGTCATGATATATCCGAAAATGTTAGGCTATAAATCAAGAACTATCACGCTTTAAGCCAAACAGGTGATCCTTTAACAATTGACCCTCTTCAGCCGTCGAGGAGACGAGATGTGGAGTCGTCTGACGGGACTAATGCCGTACAGCTTTGAACATAGTTTTCGAGCGAGGGAAATGGAAATTGCAAAGATGACTTCAGACGAAATCGGACCCTGGTAATAAAAGTGGAATAACATTAAAGAGGACTTCTATCTACGTTCAGATCAGAGAACGAAGGAAAAATACAGGATAAACTGAGCTTATCATTTTGCACCAACGACAAAAGCCGGGTGAGAAAAAATAACAGTGTGAGCATTATAATGTGTAGCCTGGGCGTGATACGGAAATTGTGCTCCACTGCCACATTGTGCGAAATCTAGCCACAAGTTTAAAAAACCCTTTCTAGATTTAATTATCTGTTTATTTTAACATAAAACCCTCCATGTCTCTTACTGAACAGTAAGGTTATGCTAGTCACAAAAGCAAGTCAAATAACCTTCACAAAAGTTGCTTCGTAACGAAAACCTCCGTAGGCCAATGTCGCTGTTCGTTTGAGAGATTACACGGGTAGCAGTCGGAGTAGGCACTCGCCCCAAGGATTTAATTGTTTACATTCCCTGACCTGAAACACAACCCTGATCTTTTGCTTTATTGGGATTGCTCCAAGTAATATCTTTATCTTTGTATTACAACGACCCTCCCACACTAACACTGTTGCTATGAGAATACAACTACTTGATAAGGAAAAATATTATTTGCCTTTGTTAATATTTAATGTACCTATCTGTCACATTTTCCTGATGGCACAAAAAATGATGTATTAGGAATGCGACCCAAATTCAAAGTTCTTCTACAAAGTTTCCAGATAACTTTTATTCCCCGATAGTTTTAGTTCAAAGTTTAAATGAGTTTTAGAGTTGCAGACAAGTAAATTAGTCCCCGGACATTCTTATTATGGATAAAGGTAAGGTGTAGAGCTTACCGGTGATTAAGAATATTTCCGTCCTCGTTCCTGACTCAAATGCAAAGTTAAGGTGGTGTGACTATGACAGGTTTTGATCTCAAAAGCTGAATCTTCAAGAACCGAGATAGATATTAAATTTAATGTTTTCTCGCGAATGACTTGTCAAAATTATATTGCATAAACTCTGCTTTTATCTACCAAACGTTTTCTGCAGAGAAAAATAAGTGTCACCTGAACAGAAAATTTTAAGATTTAAATTGGTCAATGACTGAAAAATACAACCAAAATTAGAAGAAACACCGATTTTTAAATTGAAATTACAATTGGGGCCTCCCGACTTCTCAGCTGTTAGGAGGCCGCCTGAGAACCATTTTTAAATTTAAGCCATGTCGTAAAAATAAGTATTCCATTTTATAATTAAATCTATCGAAAACTTCTATTCGATTTTAATATAAAAAAAAATGACAGCTTATTATATTACGTCCACAAACAGTCAAAAACAAGTGCGGCGATATATCCAGTCTTGTAGTAATGATCGAATGCTAAACGACACAAATCGCGGTGGAGATATTTATGTTCGAAAATACTTTCTTGTTATTCGATTCGCGAGTAAAATACTCGCGAATCCTTTTCGACTTGGGGTATCGATTTTATCAGGAGCTTACTCTGTTCTGATTTATGGCACTCCTCTGAGAGAAATTACCGGTCCGAAAATATTGCGCGAAAAAGTTCCAGTTTTTCCGATTTTTATCTTATTTGTAACCAGCTCTGGATATATTTTTTCGAAGCCATAGTAATAAAATTAAAAGAAAGAAAAACAGGCTTTAACCTCTTTGTATAATGCCTAATCTCCATCACCGTACCTACCTACATAAATATATTGCCAAACTCCAATTTGTAGGCAGTAGGAGTACTTACATTGGTCCAAATTTAAAGTTGCTCTGCAGTTCGTATCCATATGTTCAGTAAGTAGATAGGTAGGTATAACAAGTAACCCACTACTCGAGTTGTTTGATTAATGAGTTAACTTGCTTAACGCTAGGTTGAGATCAACAAGACGTGTACCTACTTCAAAATTTAAGGCAGCCACCGTATTGTATACAACACATTGCTTGAACTAAACATGAAACAAATATAGAAACATACTACATCTTACATAAATAGATTGTATCTATCATCGCAATTTACTTTCATATTTTGTCCCTTATCCTCCTATCCCTTTTTTTAATGTATTATAAACTAGCGCTTGACCGCAATCCCGCCTGATGGTAAGCAGTGACGCAATCGTTGATAGTAAAGCGCACTAGTTTATTAAGAGCCTATTCAATCTAGCCTTGAAAACACTCAAATTGTAGTCCAACGGAAACACCGCGGCTGGCAAATTGTTCCCGTCTCTTGATGTACGCTTTATAAAGGAGGAGGCGAAACGCTTCGTCCAGAACTATCGGGACGAAGCGTTTCGCCTCCTCCACCAGTTGTTAACACCAGTACTAACTGGTGTAAGGGTGGAAACTCGCCGTACGACCGGTCGTCCGATGGTGGAACGGAGATGGGAGATGGTGGAACTGTGTTATGGTAGGCAGTTGAATTCCAAAATTTTACATGGAGTGACAATCAGAAATCAGTTACTGAGCAAGATGATACCCTTCGTAAGCCTGGTTGTCAGATTTCCGGACTTCTGACGATCCGTCACGCCCGTCCGAATGGCGTATTCTGCTTGCGTGTCTCGGTATGTTAAGATGAGCACTGGGACCAATTACCTTGTTCACAAAGTAAACTAAATATAAGATCAGTGCACCTGTGTTTTTATATTTCTTTAAGACAGGACAGAATATACTTAAATATTAATTTACTTACTCCTGTCAAATTAAGATGCTCTATAGACGTCATTAAATATGGCAACTAAAAATACCTCAACTTATGTCAGTCGCCAATTGATTTTACCTTTTTTCTGTCCTTTTCTTATTCAAATAGAAAGAAAAAGATGCAATGAACTTAAATTTAGTTTAGTTCTTAACAAGAGAATCAGCGCCGATTTTGGCGAACGTCAACGTGATCGATAAACCCGTGCGCCGATTTATTAGATACCCACGAGCCCCTCCTTTTGTTATCACAAAAAGGAGGGGCTCGATTTGTAATGAATTAATTTTAATTCCTGTTTTAAACTATCGTTTTAATAATTAAAATTAATTCACTACAAATAACATCTATTATTCCTTCTGTTACCTCCATACATTGTCATGCATTACTTCTTCCTTAATAAAAAAATCACATTATATACAACACAATCATATCATTACCTATCCTAATTAACACGTACAATACTGTACTTAACTAATGTTTTGTATCAGCTAACAAATGTATTGAGAAAAGAAAATTGAGCACATGTCACACCAAATATCGAATTTCGTCCATTTAGCTGATGGCGTGGCGACAAACGTTCAGAATGAACAGTTTCTCTCGCGCTATAAACAAAAGAACAAAGATTATTCAAGTGCCAGTCATCGTGGCTGGATGAATGACTTTCGATACAGGCTGCGGCGATAATACATGCTGAACGGGAAGACGACGTCGGAGAGAAGGTAACAACGTACATCGCCGTTTTCAATGCATTACACATACTTTTCAGAATCCATCATTGTGTGTGGGTGTTCCTTTTGTTTTGTATGATCATTTGTTTGTGATATTTTATAGAAAAAGAATAGAATAGAAAACTTATGTCAAAAATAAGAGTCCCATAAAGTTAGTAACAATTTTACTTTATTTCCAGTGTTAGTAGGTTACTCAAAATTTTTGTACATCAATATTACATAAGACAGTCCCCCAAAACGCCCACCCATCGACACTTCCTAGTGCTTTCGCTGAGAGAAGAGGTGGCGGATGAATTCCCCAGTAGCACAGCTGTCTGTTCATTTAAAAAACACATGAATTTACACAAACACATCAATCAAAAAAATTCAATATTTATTTTTAATAATTAGCATTTATATCGCTATTTTTTTATTTCTTTTTCTTTGAAATTCTTTCATAGTCTATGCTACTAAAACTTTCTTATCCGCAAAATCATTATGCATATATTAAAAAAGGAACAAACGTTCGTTAATTTCATCATTACCATACCATAAAAACTGAAATAAGTTGGTCCAGTTATTCGTACAGAATACCGACTGAAGATTAATAGCTTAAACCCGCGTGTCATATAAAAGGATCGGTAAAACCAAGATCACTCTAATACATCTGCTTCATGGTTCACTAGGTGATCTTTAAGGTATCCATTTATCACGTAAACATTAAGGAGGAATTTATTATAATAAAAATCTTCCAGGAAAAACTGATAAACACATTGATCATAAAGTATTGTATGAATTTGTAAATGCTGCAATTTATCAAAACTTTTGGCGAGGGTGGAAATAAGAATGTAAATTCCTTTGCATATATTTATTATCTTAAAATACTTTACCGGGAACCAACGTGTTTCCAGAATCCCATGTGCTATTATACAAACAATATTTAGTGTCGCGACACATCTGCGGAACATACGGCGCCGAAAGTTCGGCTAAATACGCTCACAGTGTATTTCAAATACCCTATGACACATCAGCCGCAATTACGCCGCGTAGCCTAACTTACTTCGGGTGTTTTTTTCAGCTAAAACGCATTTAATGTATTTTGCATTGCAAGCGACACATCACACGATGCGTTGCGCAACCGACACAGACAGACTGACGATGACGCCACGTAACTTTCCGTCGCGTAGCGCGCTCAACAAGACGCCGCGTTTTGACCATCTGGTTTGACATAACAACTGAATATTGCGACTGACACTTCAGCCGCTGAGCTTTCGGCGCCATACGTTCCTCAGATGTGTCACTATACTTAAATGATCAAAGCGGTCGTTTTAAGCTCTAACTCTATTCAAATTAATATCCACACTCTCCGTCACTAGATATGACATTCGATCGTCTAGTGTTTACATGACGGTGATGGGACGTGACGGTGATATTCAATCATTTAATGTTATGACGTTGATGATTACACGATTGAACCTCATATTACCCTCATATGAAATGCAACCTTACACATCCAAGATTTCTGGTACCTACCTTCTATGAAGATCCGTAATTGATTCAATAAATCCTAGAAAGTTCTGAGGGCCTATTCTTGAAATATTATGCATCTATCAAAATACCTCAACATTTCTGACAAGTTTTTGACATGAATTATCGCTGAGATTAGTTTATAAAGAACTACGTTTTGAATGGTTTTTATTATGTTAATTGGCCTTCTGCTATAAAACTCAGCTATATCTTTGGTAACCGCTGGAATAACTACTATATTAAATTATGAAAACTATAAAAACCGCATCAAAGGCGAATATTTTAATCTTAGTCGAAGATTCACTCTTTATGACTGTTTTTAAAGATTTCCGTACTTGCAGTTTTCTTCGCATTTTTTATTGCTTAGTTAGCAAAACTATCATGTCATTATTGACTTTTTCGCCCAGTGTTGTTAGTTTAGACAATTTAACATAAAAATAAAATATGCAAGTAAACAATATGATTACGGATTCTTAATTTTTTAGATTTAAATATTCTTTAAGAACATACAGTGCTCACTTAACGATAAATACATATCTAAGGTATGTTTATTACTACTAAATAACTTTTTTTAGAGTTCCGTAGTCAACTAGGAACCCTTACAGTTTCGCCAGGCCTGTCTGTCTGTCCGCGGATAATCTTAGTGGCCGTAAGGACTAGAGAGCTGAAATTTGGTACCAATATGTATATTGATCCTACCGACAATGTGCTAAAATAAAAAAAAAAGTTTATTTAGGGTACAATTCGCGTAAAGTGAGAAGCGATTTCTTTTTTAATTTCCATCCTAACGTGTGATAAATTGTTGTATAGGTATTTAAAAATGAATAGGGGTTTACTAAAATCATTTTTAATAGATAATGTTTATATTTTCGGAAATAATCACTCCGATAGTAAAAATAAAAGCGTGTCCCCCCCAAACTTTTGATGAACCTTACGTATGAAAAACTGAAAAGAATCTCAAAAGTAGAACTTTACAAAACCTTTCTATGAAAATTATTTTGAACTTGATGGGCTGAACAGTTAAAAAAAAAATATTTACATATTTTATTATCCTTAACGTATATTCTTTCAAAAAAAAAATTAACAGAAAAATTGGTTCAGGCAATCCAAAATTACCACCGAAAATCCGACATACATAACCTAACCCAATTTCCCAAGCAATGGCGCTGTATTATGGATGTGGACAAGATGGGTATGAGCTATAGAATAGTTGGAATCTATAACTCTCTCTTTAGTTATCACCGTTCTTTGTAGGCCCGTTTTTAGGATTCTGTACTTAGTATGTCAACATTATAAAACAAATAGCTTATTTTTTAACACTTAAGTTGGGTCACTCTTTGTGACGGGCAGCCTTCGGCCTTCAGCCTCCGTGGCGTAGCGGTAGCGAACGTGACTGCTGCGCAAGAAGGGCAGGTTCGATCACCGCGCAGTGCAAATATTTGTATGCATGAATATGAATATTAAATGAGCAGTTAGATTGGTAAAGCGGACCTCAGACTCGAAAGCTGAAAAGCTTCGGATGCGACTGGGATTAACGCTGAGATGATGATGATGATGATGACTCATTGTGACGGGCGGGAAAACTACGGAACCCTAAACTGAGCGTGACCCGACATGCTCTTAGCTGGTTTTTTTTCTGTAAATAAGTATAGGTAGGTACGACATCGCCTTTTGAGTGTAAGACTTGCTTATGACTATTTTAACTAAATAGTTTTCTGTTGTTAGTGACGTAATGCTTGAGTTTAGATTTGAATATGTTATTAAAGGGTATGTGCTCCTGATATCTGCCGGTAAATTATTATAAAGTTGTAAACCTTTGTATTTTATTTTTTTCCTGCCATATTGTGTCCGCCGGGGGTGCTTCTGTATTTGATCGGGGTTTCTTTTGCTGTATTTGGATGTATATTTTTTTAAATAATTACATTCTAAAAACCCTGCTGATGCTATGGTTGCCAGCGACTGCTGAACATAGGTTCCTACATTGTATTTCCAGGACGGGCAAAGTGTTAAGTTTTTCCATTAGGCTTTCTTTAGTAACAGTCGGAGTTTGGAAGCTGGCTGTGTTACAATGAATAGTTAACAGCGGCGGCGGCGACTTAATGTGCTTTCCGAGATACGACGTATCCCGCGCCACGGAAAGCACCTTAAGCCATTGTTCCTGCACCTGATCTCTCTCCGGTTGTGTAGAATTACCGAGTTAGGGAAGTGATGGTGCACCTGTGTCTTCTCAATCAATACAGTATGGATTAGTTCAATCTTTCAAGTCGCGAACTAGACTGTCCTTGTAAAACACGACGAAACATAATATCAAGAATTTCAATTGTGCGATGAGAGTAAAAAAAAACCCACAGCTCAAAATAATCTTAAGCATCGATATTTAAACTTGCCTTTTTTAATATAAATGTTTCAAACTGAATTAATTCATAACTGATAAATCAGTGCTTGACCGCAATCCCGCCAGATGGCAAGCAGTGATGTGATCGTTGATGGTAAAGCGCGCTAGTTTATTAAGAGCCTATTCACTCTAGCCTTGAAGATACTCAAAGTGTAGTGTGTAATTGTGTGTGTAGTTGTGTAATTATACTTAAAAACATATCTACTACCTAATCATAAAATTAATAAAATATAGGTATATAAGTACATTTAATTGTAAAAGTACCAATTCACTTAAACTAATATTAGCTCAAAATAATCTTAAGCATCGATATTTGGATTTGCCTTTTTTAAATGTAAATGATTCAAACTGAATTACTTCATAACTGATTATTTCATAACTAATCTTTTGGTACTTAAAAACATATTTACTACCTAGTACCTAATCATAAAATTAAAAAAATATGTATGTACAATGTACATATAGTTGTAAAAGTACCAATTCACTTAAACTAATATTACCTACCAGCTAAATCAATTTGTATCAGATATCAAAAGTATTCAATATAATTGTTATTATTGTTTGGTATTCATTAATGTCAACATTATCATCATGTCTAGTGGAAAACACCGATATTTTTTAATATATCTTTAAAAAGAGAAGTCGGATTCCATTTTAATAGAATGCAGCTTACTTAATACTCATTCTACATAAAATGACTTCCTGCAAAATTATTAGGTAATTATGCCTACTTGTCTATTATTAAATACCTAAGTGTTGTTTGATATTTTAGAAAATACTGTAATAAAAGTGTCTAATGTTAAAGCTACATTGTCGCAATAAAGCGAACTAAACTTCGCGCCACCGCGTCAATGTTTCCAAAACATTAGAGGTAGAGCAAAAAAATTACGGTCATTACCGATAGCCGACGACAATGACAGATTCATAATAATACAAAGCGAACCCAGAAGTGAACCCAGCTATGTGTTTTATCACTACTCTTTTCGGAACAGGCACTAAAATTTGAGAACTTCACATGCAGGTAAGCGCGTCTAATCATTAGTTATAAAAAAATATATTTGGAACAATATTTTTAACACTAGTTTCTGATAAAATAATAGACAAAGATGTTTGCCCATTCATCATATGAAAGAATAACGAAATACGAATTATGTCAAGTCTCGAATCCTAAGTACCCATTCTGCCAACCTATGACCTAAATATCTAGATTTATCTTCCCTACTGGTGTACACTTAAGTAAGCCTATCCCATCCATTACTTTTCCTGAAATACATATTCATATCTATACTTCTATACAGGGTGAATCTGACATCGTAACGCAAACTTCGCGAAAAGGCTAGACCGCATGCCACTAATAAAATTATGATAGTCATTTATGTCGTTAATGAAGGGTTACAGAATAAACAGTCTTTAAAAAAAGTGTCGGCTCGGCCTTTGAACGTTGCAAGCGTGCCGCCGTGCGGGTTTGTAGGTATGACGTTGATCCCTGGTGTGGACTTTATTAAATCAGCTAATGTGACAGTTTTTCGAGTTTTGTTTTCATTGCGCTTTTTTGGGTAATTAGCGAAATAATTAATTTTTACTTTAAAATCTTATTGGGTTATAAAAGTATAGCAATTATGAACGGTCTGAAGTGAAAAAAACTACATATGTATTTTTTTAAATCATGAAAACGCCGACGAAAAATTCCACCGCTGGGGGGTTCAGAATCATGTACTGGATCCATGGTACTCGTTTGTGCGTCGATGTCAGATACACCCTTTATACTAATATATAAAGCTGAAGAGTTTGTTTATTTGAACGCGCTAATCTCAGGAACTACTGGACCGATTGGAAAAATTCTTTTTGCGTTGGATAGCCCATTAATCTAGGAAGGCTTTAGGCTATATAACATCACGCTGCTACTAATAGAAGCGGAGAATAACCAACTACACGCGAACGAAGTCGCTGGCGGCCGCTAATTTCATATAAAATAGTTGTAGTGAATATGTTACTAGTGCCCTGGGCATAGTGAGACTTAAGAGTTTGTAACAGTATTATCTTTACATTTCCGGCCACTTTATGTACCCACATAATAGAAACCTCTCGATCCTTTGGAATAGGAAATTGCGAACCTTTTAGAGGACACGCTACGAGCTAGCAATTGGTTAAAATTAGAAAAAAAAAATGCTTACAATTGGGGAGACAAAAAATGTTTCAAACTGCTAAGTCATATAATGTAGATATGTACTTACGTTACTAGCTTCTGGCCGAAAATTCGGTATTGTGGAATTGTTTATTCCGGCAACATACCTCGTCGCATCGCATCGCCTGTCCGCGGTAAAACTTTATTTTCGCTCAGCCTCCTTTCAGGTTTTTTTTTTTTTCTTTTTGCGGCTCTTAATGGTCCTAAAATGATGCTAAATAAAAATCCTTGCTTGAGAAATGGGCTATTAAATAAAACGAATATTTCAAATCCAGCTGTTGTGGTTCCACAATTTGGCGCGTTGAAACCAATAAACAAAAAGCAAATAAATCTTCAGCTTTATTGTTATTATAGAAGATAGATTATTGCCCAAGCAACAAGTTGATGACAATAAAAAGATAACTTCCTTATAAATCAGTTAATAATCATTTATATCCATTTTCTCAAATTAAGGCAGTAGGACTATAAGTCTCGATAGAAAATAAACAATTAACTAAGTTGCACTATGCCACTAAAGAGCTACTGACCCTAATATGTATAGAATCATCCCCAGAGGCCTAAATAGAAAGTTAGTCTGCTGCAATACCCATTAAGTTCAGCGAGATGTTTGTACGCAAACTAGCCCCTGTGTTTATAAACGTTGTTTAAAGTTAAGAGTCGTTTAAACATCAAAAATATTTTGTTTAACTCTCCCAAATCGTAATTTAACTTTAAGCGACGTGTATAAATCCTCAAATGTCCGAGTTACATAAGGCTAGTTTTCAAAGCCAGAATAGCAGAGAAGGCAAAATCAAAGCATTTTATTTCATAGAAACCTACATATGGTACTTATGAAAAGTCAGAAACTAAATGCTCAATTCCAATTGGTCGTTCTCTGTAGAGAACCGGAAAAAAAATCCACGGGTACTCTTTAAGTAATAATTGGCTTTATTATAAAATACTAGCTTTCCGCCCGCGGCATCGCCCGCGTGGAATTTGGTTATATCGGGCTTTTTAGTCTGAAATCGCCAACCCGCATTGAGCAAGCGTGGTGATTACGCTCAATCCTTCTCTGTATGAGAGGAGACCTGTACCCAGCAGTGGGACGATAAAAGGTTGATGATGATGATGATGATGGGCTTTTTAGATTTCCTTCGGGAATATCATTTTTTTTTTAAATATAAGGTAGCCTATGCCCTTTCTCAGGGTCTAAAGATTGTCGGTGCCAAATTTCATCAAAATCGGTGGGAAAGCGTAACAGACAGACAGGCGGACAGACAGAAAGACAGACAGAGTTACTTTCGCATTTATAATATTAGTATGGATTTTTTTCTCAATAAGTAATATCCCTTTTTGGTCAGGTTGGGAAATCATCAAATGACCTCTCCCGCTCTGGACGGAGCGGAAGGGCGTTTCAGACTTTTACTGACTGAAAGCCACCCGTGTTCCTTCACTTGCCTGTGCGCCAGGGCCACGGTTTCTTTTTTAACCCACCCGCTACCCTGACCAGAAGGCTAAGGTCTTCGTGGACACCGTCACGTCGGTATATATTTATTTATTTACTATGTGCTGACATCTCTTAAGGCGCGCGTGAAACAACGCGCTGTCGACCCGGGCCTGGTCCTTACTGGCCGGCGAGCTGCCCACTTCTCGCCGCCCGCAAGCAAGCCCTACGGTAGCCGGGAGTTCGATGTTGTGCGGCGGCTAGAGGCGTGAGGGCGCTGGGATTCCCGCTCCCTCACGCGCTCCACCTCCTCCTTTACCAGTATCACTGCTTCGCAGAAGGAGGTAACGGCCCGCCATGCACTCTCGCTCCGAACCATGGCCTGGACCAGGGCCAGACGCGAGAGATCGCACGGATCGCTGCCACGAGGACACGGCGGTGCTCTACCGCACAAACCTCCACCGTGTCCTCAGGGCGATCCCCACATTGGTAACACCCTGGCGTTTCCTCCCGCCTTGTCCGAAACAGGAACCTCCCGAAACAGCCGTGTTCTGCGAGGACCTGCATCAGGCGGAAGGTTAGGACGCCGTGGCGCCACTTTAGACACACCTCAAAGAGGGGACCTACCACCGATATTGTGGCGTGCTCAGCACTGGGTTACGACAATCACACTCTCCGTGTTGCCGTGAGATCCTGCCGGAACTCTATCTGCTGTACCGCGATTACATCACGGCAGCGAAGTTATGCCCCGGCGTTTTGCCTCTTCTCGCCACTCCCACATGTGGGCGAGGGCTTTAGCCTCAGATCCCATGTCAGGGATCATGTAAGGACGCTCGCCGCCTTAACGGAGACCGTACGGTATCCCCGTACCAGCCGACCGCCCGTGACCCACTGGATAAGTAATATCCCTAGGCTTATCTTTACGGATTCACATTTAGAACATGATAAAGTCGGCGATGCTAGGAAATTTTAAGCTTAAGGTCGTACCCTCACCAAATGACCTCGAGCATTTGCTCCCTCTTCACCGCGCCCCACCTCTACAATACTTCGCAAAATATTACTAGCGCCGTCTGGCGGACGAAGTAGTTACAAATACAAGTTAAATTCATAGACCACAGAAGTAACAGACATGGCACTTTTATTTTTGTTTATTGGTGCGCCCAAATACTTTTGGTTATTATAGACTGAAACAAATGTTGACGATGCTTCATAATAAAAATTTTGCGTATTTTATTTTTTAACCGACTTCCCAAAAGTGTGGTTCTCAATTCGATTTATGTGTGCTCGCTGATAACTTTATCGTTAATGAACCGATTTTGACCATTCTTTTTTTTATATGAAAGAGTATGCTGCCTATGTTATCTCATTGTTACCACGTCAGTGTCGATAATGGAAATTCTAAGAAATTTAGGCCATTTATCGAAAATTGTAGGCTTGCTTCGGGTGAAAACTTGATACTCGTATTTATATCGGATGATACTATAAAACCGTGAATATTTTGGCCTGACCTGATGATGGAGATGACAGAGATTTTTTTTTTTTTTTTACTTATTATAAACCAGCGCTTGACCGCAATCCTGCCTGATGGTAAGCAGTGACGCAATCGTTGATGGTAAAGCGCACTAGTTTATTAAGAGCCAATTCACTGCCTTGAAGACACTCAAATTGTAGTCCGACGGAAACACCGCCACTGGCAAATTGTTCCAGTCCCTCGATGTACGCGGTATAAAGGAGGAGGCGAAACGCTTCGTCCGGATCATAGTGGTGTTAACAACGTAAGGGTGGAAACCAGCCGTACGACGGGTCGTCCGCTGGTGGAACGGAGATAGGGGAATTAAATCATGCAATTCCCTCGCACACTCCCCGAAATGCATCCTATAGAACACCGAAAGGCTGGCTACTCTACGTCTGTGCTCTAGGCTTTGGAGACCAACTCGAGTTAGATCAGGGTCACCAATCAGCCTCTTTGCACGTCTCTCCACTGAATCCAAAGTGGCCAGGTGACACTTGGCAGCACCAGCCCAAATATGGCTGCAGTACTCCACACACGAGCGGACCTGTGCTTTGTTTAACATTAGAAGCTGCCCAGGTGTGAAGTACTGCCGGACCTTTGCGATAACGCCAAGTTTCCTGGCAGCCACCTTGGCCTTGGACTCAATGAACCGCCCAAAGTTAAGGTTCGAGGAAATCTCAACTCCCAAAAGCTGAAGGCGGTCGGAACACTCCAAGGACACATTCCGAAAAGTAGGGGCCAAGGTGAACGGGCTCCTTTTGGCGGTGAAAAGACACGCCTGTGTTTTGGCGGCATTGAATGCTACAAGATTGGCATTGCCCCATTCGGAGACTGCCTGCGGTGCAACACTCGTTCGCTCAACCATGGCCTCTCTTTCGGACCGGATTGATTCCCTACTAGCCCGAGCATCCGGCAGGTATCTCTCTACAACTGTGCTGTCATCTGCATACCCATAGATACCGGGCATCAGCAGATCGTTAATATGCAGCAGAAACAGAGTTGCAGAAAGAACAGACCCCTGAGGAACACCGGCATTAGTTGACATGGGCTCAGAAGAGCATCCGTCGACAACAACTCGGAGGGACCGTTCAGTCAGGAAGTCTTTTACCCAGCCAGTCAGGCTAGGGGAAATGCCGTACGCTGGAAGCTTACTCAAAAGGCCAGCGTGCCATACCCGGTCGAAGGCCTTCGAGACATCAAGGGAGACAGCAATCGCTTCCCCATTCTTCTCGAGGGCCTCGCCCCACAAGTGAGTGGCATACACTAGTAGGTCCCCAGTTGACCGATTGCGGTGAAACCCGTACTGTCGGTCACTGAGGAGATCGTTACCTTCCAGGTATGCCAAGAGGCGCGAGTTCAATACACGCTCCATAATTTTGCAAAGTATGGAGGTGATCGAAATCGGCCGATAGTTGGCAGGATCGGCACGACTACCCTTCTTGGGCACAGGCTGCACGTTAGCAAGCTTCCAGGACTTGGGCACTATACCAGTCCTAAATGAGAAGCGATACAAGCGCGTCAATACAGGAGACAACTCGGGCGCACATGCTTTAAGAACAATCGCTGGTATACCATCCGGACCACTAGCCTTATTCACGTCCAGACGACACAGTACTCTCAGAACCTCCTTGTTTCTAATGCGAACCTCAGGCATTGAAGCTCCGCAATGAGGTAAATTAGTTGGAGTAGCACTGCCAGTATTAAGACGCGAATTATGAGCAAAGAGAGAAGCAAAGAGACCTGCTTTCTCTCTCGCCGTATGAGCCAGTGTTCCATCAGGCCCAACCAGCGGGGGCAGTGAGGGCCGACAGAAGTTCGCCTCAACCGATTTGGCAAGGGACCAAAAAGATCTGCTACCGGATGGCTGCGCAGATAACTTGTTGCCAATATAGGTAATGCGGTCGAAGCGAGCCTTCTTGAGCGCCTTCTTGTAGGACTTGGCAGCACGGTTAAAGGCTCTCTTCTTTGAGCTTAGATCCGGAGCTTCGCGGTCACGAGCGTCAACCCAGGCGAGAAATGCCGTGTGCACAATCGCCATTGAACCATGGGCGAGCCGAGCCACCGACGGGCACGTCATTGAATGGGATAAAATACTCCATAGCTTGACGCACCACATCGGTTATAGCGTCCGCACACGTCCGCGTCGACGGATTGTCAGAAGAGAAGCAGACCTGCTGCCAAGGATAAGACGCAAAGAAGTGGCGCATCTCATCCCAATCCGCTGACCTGTATCGCCACATTCGCCGTTCACCACGAGAGTCGTGATCTGGTGGGGAGAAGGACGATACAGACTTCACCAGACAGTGGTCTGAAGTTCCCAACGGTGAGGAAACTGTTACAACACATATGTCCGGATCAGTGGTCAGCACAAGGCACCCTAGTCGCTTGCTCTACCAGCTGGGAAAGGCCCATAGAAAGCGCGATGTTTCGCGCTTCTCTCCCAGCGTAGTCGGTCCTCTGGTATGGGAAGAGCCAGCCCTGGTGGCAGGCGTTGAAGTCCCCCAGAGCGACGAACTGAGCGTCAGGGTGCCGATGCAGCGCATTGTCAGCAGCCTCACTGAGGTGGTCAAATAATCGAGTTGTCTCCTGATCACCGCTGTGCGATCGGTAGACACAGGTGTAAACAATTTCGTCCACACCAGTGTCAACCAACAGCCATAGGGACGAGAAGTGAGGGTCTTCGATGTGACGGAGGCGCCGGCAACAGATGTCATTGCGGACATACACACAGACCCCGGCACGCTGCAGGAAATGATGCTCCAAAGAGTATCCCGGGTAGCCGAGGTATGCCGCATCAGTCGGACATCTGATCTGGGTCTTCGTCAAGAAAAGTAGGTGGGGCTTTTCAGTCTCAAGGTGGTGATGGACTGCATCGATATTGGAGTGCAAACCTCGGATGTTTGAGAGGTGCACTATGAACGAGAGGACGTGCTCCCGCTGTGCACACCTACTTTTCCTTATGTAACCTTTCATAATATATACTGAGTGAATAGGAAGGAAGACGGCAGTTGAGTGAGGTGATGCAATGGTAAACCCAACAATACGACCAACGATGCTGGGCCAGAGAGAGATTGTTCTGGAGACTGCGGGGACGCCCTAACCCCCCCAGGGATCGCCATCGGGTCCTCTCGTCCGGTCGCCAACCGGCACGATGGGGCCACCCTGGGATTTTTCGCAGTTGGCGGGGCAGCCTTTCGTATGTGGCTGGCACACTACTTGGGCCCCCAACTACCTGCGGTCGGCCAGCGGAGAACCGTGCTTCGGATCCCGCTACCCTCCACGAACAAACTCCCGACACAACACCATCTGGCGCATCGCACCCGGCACACATTGCAACACAACTGCTCAGACCCGTCCTCCGCACGGCTTCACCAGACATCATGCCGGAACACGACGAATCGCTTGGCTGCATGTCTTTGTCTGGTGGGTGGTAACTTACGCCGGCGGTCGATGTTGTGACCTACCACCGAGAGAAAGAAGAATCAAGAAGAATCAAGGGAATCCACATCGGAAGCAACTGTAATGTGTTTGGGCTTACTTAATTTGTATTGATTAGAGCTTTACAACTAAATATGTTATGACTGTAACTTCAGGGTTGGAAGTTAGTTTTGTAGATTGAAAGTTAGCTAAGTCAGATGGTCAAAGGGATAGAAAAATAATATAATAAAGGTTAATTTGTCATTATTTATTATTTTAAGGGAAAACGTAATCAGGGTCAAATAAATTTCTGCAGACAGAAAACCTACATAAAAAAAAGATTTGATGCCTTTCTCGTTTAATAAAACAAATACGTAAATTGTAAAAAACAAAACTATCGTATAAAAAAAACAAATACATATACTATAATATTATTTACACAAAGCTTCCTTTTGCAGAAAAATAATAAACATCAGACTAATACAATATCCGGTCAGACTGGACGCTGACGGCAGCATATTTGGAAAAGGCCTGCAACTAAACGACGTATTTCGTTTGCTTTAATTCCTATAAGACCACAATGAAAGTATGAGCATTTCTAGAAATAACGCAATGAAATAACACAACTTAAATTCAGTCTCTTGATTTTAATTGATTTTTGCATAAGCATGACGAGTAGGTAGTGTTTGTACTATGTTAAAGTACAGTGTTGTAAATTGTTGAGGAATTCCCTCGACTGTCTATGGGCTTCATCATCAGATCTATTGCAGGCCTTCATTTAAACCTATATGTGTGTAAAGTTTTCATCAATATAAATGAATTAAGTCCAAACACAAGGTAACTATTGTAAACCTTTGAGGAGTTCCCTTAACTGGCCTTTGTCTTCATCATCAGAGCTTCAATGACAATCACAACTCATTTAGGTGTAAAGTTCTTATCAATATAAATTTATTAAGCACAAACACGAGGCAGCTGATGTGAATCGTTAAGGAGATCCCTCGGCTGTCTCCCGGCTCCATCATCAAGTCCGAACTTTACTAAATTGTAGCGCGTTAAAACACTTAATGAAAAAACATAGAAATGCCCTAGGCGCCCCTATGATTTTTTAAATTTCTCCTAGGTTTCCTTAGTCTTCCATCATCAGACCCTAATTTCCCAAACATGAGACTACCTTGAAGATATAATCATTGTAATTTAAAAAAAAAAATATGTGGCACTCGGGAACTGCCGCGGTAAAGCTATTGCATAGCATTTTTTATCAACTTATGCAATAGGGTATTTGACTAAAAAAACCTGATTAGTCCGTCAGTCAGATTTCCAAAAAAATACTCATCATCATCATTTCAGCCGAAAGACGTCCACTGCTGGATATAGGCCTCCCCCAAGGTTCTCCACGACGACCGGTCCTGCGCTTCCCGCATCCAGCGGTTTCCCGCCACCAGACCTTCCTTCACCAGGTCGTCGGTCCACCTTGTCGGGGGCCTACCCAAAAAATACTAGACACATATTTTTTTCTTTTTTCATATAAACAAAAAATGAATACGACACAGTGCTTTGAAAACTCGTGTGACGTCACTGCACGCTACACTTTTTAGCGGCCTCTTTTTAGCGGGATCTTTGATGCCTATTATATTTGTCATTTTTTATTGATTTGTAAAACGTATATAATAAACCTATCCAATATTTTTCTATAATCTGAATGACGGACTAATTAGTTTTTTTTTAGTCAAATACCCTATTATTTATATTATAGTAAAGTTATCCGCAAAGAAACATAAAAAAACATATAACCTCCTCCCTTTTGAAATCGGTTAAAAAAACGAACACCAAAATGAACATCAATAACAGAGACACTTTATGATAGAATTATACTCTATGCGACATGCGGTGCGTGAGCGAGCAAGCAGATGCTTTCTCGCTCACGCGCCGACCGCTATGCTACCGGACCGCGTGATGACGAACGACACGGGTTCCCCCTTCGAGAGCTTGTGGCATACTGAATCTCAATAGCTCGGGCAAGAGAAATGATGGGGAATACGCTCAGATTGTTGAATAAAATTTTTGTTTTGGTCGTTTTAAAAAAATATTTCTACAATAATGTTCTTCATGAAATTGCCTATCCATTAGTGTAAGAACGAAATCTAAATAATGCTTACTTTTCGAGGAGATGCACGTTTTTGATAATTATTTCTCTTGTCAGAGGTTTCTTTGTGAAGGAATTATTTAAACATTATGCTTAGTAAAAGAAAAAAAAAATCTACAATTTTGGAGCCAAGATTATGGAGAAAATTTATGTATTTTTAATAAGTTGATATTTCTTTTGGATAAAGAGTAGATAGCTCCGAAAAACTACATAAAAACGGCCTGCGGTGTGTTTTTCCTCTGGAGCCGCCTTAAGAGTAAAATGATCCGATTGGATACTATTTTCGCCGAACATTAGGCAAAACTCTGCACAGAGGGCACCACAATTACTTGCAGTAAACAAACTGCAATATTGCACGATCTCGTGTTTTTGTCTTACTGGGTTATTTAAATGTAACAACTGGGTATTCACTATCCTGTGAAGATATATCAAAATATTCATTATTTTTGTATTTTAACTAGGATATTCTTATGGCATCGTACCACTTAAGACGCTGTGAATAGCAAACTTTTAGGTATTTGAGGGGGTGAAGCAGACGAAGTGGGACACGACTAGCCCCGCCCACTGCGGGGCGCGGGGCGCTCCGCGCGAGTACATCGATGCGTGAGGTGAGGCGTCGTGCATCGAGAAATACGCACGTTCTATTAAATCTATACCAACCATTCTCTATTCCATCTACATTTAGAAGCGTAATTTCACAACCCAACCGCGACGTATGGTTGGCTCTGTTCGTCACAGTCCCGGTTCGCATTAGACGAGCAGCAGGTTCGAATCCCACATCCGTTCACTTTACCTTGCGATTTTCGAAAATGTGTATTTTATACATATTTTCATTTTTATTATTTTTTTTGTTTTCTTTTTTATTTTTATAATGCGCTTTGTCCGTTCTGCTTAAATTTTTTGTGTTATGTCCTTTTTTCATGAAACTGTTAGAAATATATCATTTCTAGAAATTACTATTTACAAACAGCTGTTTAGAGTAACTGTTAAAAAAAAATGCATTTTCGGATATTTAAAAAAATAAAAGATTTCTTCTTCAAAACTGCAACTCTTATCGAAATCGGGTTTGTACGAGTGAAATAGATGGAGGCACTTGGAGGAGGCCTATACTGAAAGAGGCCACGAATAATGCAACAAAATGGAATCTAAATTTACTGTTTTGAACTATTATCAAATCAACTGTTATTTTTATTGTTTTTCTTTTCTATTCCATCTACATTTAGAAGGGTTATTTCACAACCCAACCCCGAAGCATGGTTGGCTCTGTTCGTCACAGTCCCGGCACAGTAGAGAACAGTAGATTATCTAAGGCCGCCCGCAGAGTTATTTGCCTACTCTTGCGTTGAACCCTAGGGTTGTCACTTTGATCTAAATTTATAGAATAAAAAGCATATTATGATTGAATATTTTACCAATTTATAAATTTAGTAAAAATAAAAAGCCTTTATTCACATAACATTTATTATATTAAGTTACAAATTTGATACCGACAAAATTTTTAAGACTACTTAAGTGTAACACTAAATTATATTCTAAAGCTCGTAAATAATGATAAATTTTAAGTGATGTGTGATATGGAAATCGATATAACTGGTTCTTATCAGAGAAGATTGTAAGTGATGAGTAGGTACTTAAATGTAACACTAACACAATAATATTTACAAGCTAATAACTAATGCTTAAATGATATAAAACATGAGAACGTAACCAATAAATATGTAGTTCTTATGAAAAAGTAGACATTAGTAAAGCTACGATTATGTATGGGTAGCGAATATTTAACAAATGATACCTTACTTTAATAAAACCGCAAAACCTTTTTAGCCTCATTAGTTTCTGAGGTACAATTATAATGATTGTTTATATGGGTACTGTGTAATGTTTATTTATATAATCGGATAGCAACAGCTAGCTCAAATGCAACAAAGGCGCCGCTCGCTTACTCGCTATTAAATTAAAGGTTATAATGTTATAAATAAAATTCTACGCAACCCTAAGCGTTAGTCGGTCACATTTTACTATAATTTTATTAACTTAATATTATGATTAAGACGCCATATTTGGATCAAACAACACTTAAGACAATAGAAAAAAAAATAATAGTAATTTGCAATATTGATTATTGTGAAATTGTCCTTATTACACTATACTCTACAAATAAGTTTACTTAAACGATATTTCGTACTCAATCCTCTGTTTTATAGTAAAACTGGGCTTCTTAAAATAAACTTAACTTTAAACATAGTAGTCAGGAAGTAAATCTGGGAATACAATTATATGGAAAAATGCGACTCAGGTACGCTCTTAATAAAGCAAATAAACTGTGAAACAAACAATACATATATCACATTTTCTAATAAGATTTAAGTTGTAGGTACTTACATTTCTGGTTCAGTAGGAAGTATGAAGAATGATAAGTCCGGATTTGCGAAATCATTATTGAGGCACCCGAAAACACTACAATATTTTTTCCCCCTTTTGAAGTCATGATACTCGTAATAATTAATATTATGGTAAGTGGCCGGCGAGAATTGACGAACGCGAGCGGTCATGTAATTTACGCGCGTGCTCACAGTCACGCGGCACAGCCCGTATTGCCGCCATCCTCTACCATCCTATATTATGCCAGCGTGTGCGTAAAATCGCGTACCGACACGGCGCTCGGCGCGTACGCATACATTCAAACCGAGAGCGGCTCGTTTATATGAAGATGTTTTACTGTTCTCTGTCTATTGTGGTCCCGGTTCGCATTAGACGAGCACCAGGATCGAATCCGACTTTACCTTGCGATTTTCGAAAATGTGTATTTTATACATATTTTCATTTTTTATTATTTTTTTAGTTTTCTTTTTTATTTTTATAATGCACTTTGTCCGTTCTGCTTAAATTTTTTGTGTTATGTCCTTTTTTCATGAAACTGTTAGAAATATATCATTTCTAGAAATTACTATTTATAAACAGCTGTTTAGAGTAACTGTTAAAAAAAATGCATTTTCGGATATTTATAAAAATAAAAGATTTCTTCTTCAAAACTGCAACTCTTATCGAAATCGGGTTTGTACGAGTGAAATAGATGGAGGCACTTGGAGGAGGCCTATACTGAAAGGGGCCATGAATAATGCAACAAAATGAAATCTAAATTTACTGTTTTGAACTATTATCAAATTAACTGTTATTTTTATTGTTTTTCTTTTTTTAAATTATATTATGAACTAAGAAATTCATGGTTAAATAAAGGCTTATTATTATTATTTATTATTAATTTCTAGAAATTTGTAGAAAGAAAATTATAACGAATTGATTTTAAATATTAGTTTGCATTATAATTGTTACAAAAAGAATATATTTAAAAAGATGGAACAATTACTACAAAAAATACAGAAAATCGGATAAATTAATAATAATTAAAAAAAAAAACAATTGCAAATAAGAAATCCAACAAAAAGCATACAACGTAACGCTGGGGTTTGAACCCGAACACATACAGGTGAGGAAAAATGTGCCGGGAAAAAGTAAAAAGAATAATTACAGAAAAAAATCAAATAAAATATCGGGAAAAATACAACAGTAAATTAAAAAGCATTAATTTCAATTAAAATCTACAAAAAGCATATAATGTAAACCTGGGGTTTGAACCCGGGCAAAAACGAAATATGATTATTCATCAACAAACAGACACGTAAATATAATTATTTTCTGTGCGGGGTAAAGCAAAAAGTGACATAGGTCCGACAAGCACCGCGCCTCAGCGGTCACTGTCGCTAAGCATAGAAGTGAAAGAGAAGGCAATGGACGCCGCGATGGAGCGACGTTTCGTTCACGTTATTTATCATTAAATACATTATTTATTTTAGAATATCTTAGTTAAATCGATAAACAAAACAATGGTTTCATTTACTATTATATTTTACATCGCTCTTCTCAATTTTATCAAGATTTGATGATTAATAATACAGTTACAACTGTTATAAATTCAATTTTAGGGGTTACTTTAGGATTTTTTTCTATCGAGAAAATTAATTCAAAACGTGTTTTGAAAACAATGGTTTCCTGCTACATATAATCAAGATTAACATATAAATTTTTGGCTGCTCTGAAATGTATACATTTGGCTAAAAAATTGTTTTAAGAAGCCTATTTTTACTGAACACAGCGCCTTAAAAGTGGATGATCTAAAGAAATTCCTGCCCGAACGGGATGTGTGGTATTTGAAGGGGAAAAAAGAGGGGTTTGGAAGAAAGATACAAAAATAAATCTAATTAACTGAACTGTGCTTATTTTTAATGGGTAATACGGGGTAAGTAATACGGGCTAGTGTCCGAAACGTCACAACAAAGCGCATAACCATATTTTTTTTTTATATATATATAATTTAACTCGCTATTAATGAACATTAATGAATTTCCGTTTCAGGCTTAGATTATACGACGATAATAATAACTTTTTTAGCGTACAAAACCGACATAATGGAAGCTATAATACAATCAGAAGTTTATTTTCTCCATTAAATGAAAAATTTAGAGATATTTCTCATTTAATGGCGATCTACTCCATACGACCATTAAAAAACTGACAAGACTGCACTCTGGTGGCGGAATATTGTAGTATTATCCCCTATTGCTAGAATAGTAAAATCAGCAGCAGTTGAAGGAAGCACCAACTAGGTCAAATATTTTCCCACATCATACATATTAATTCATGTTATATTTCGTCTGCCAAGAGAATTTAGACAAATTCGTTTCAGTGCAAAAATTCTAGTAACTGAAAAGATCAAATTCGCATATCACGTATTCGTTTGTATAAACTACAGATGTCAAGAAAGTATTCTTTTGACAGCTTGACTATAGTAGCTTGCAATCACAATCTATGTAAGACTCTAATAAAACAATGATTCCGCAGCGAGTATGGTTCGCACAATAATCACTACTAAAACCATATAAAATATTTTGGGCGCAAAGCAAAACTTTTGTCTATGATTGACAAAACGTGTTGTTACATCAATACTCTAAGTGGAATACCTCGTTGTTACTAGTGTACTGAAAATGTTAAGCATAGTTCGAAAATATTTTTATCACCAAGCACGATTATTACTGAGAAACATATTTCACTACAAAATATTCCAGAATATTATTTTACAAGAAAGCTGGCTTGGGGAACTCAAATAATGAAGGTTTGGTATTTGTGGCTGTAAATATATAGTATCTGAAATACGAAAGTATAATATCTTGTGCAAAATATGTTTAGTAAAATACTTTTTCATATTACTTTTTTATTGATTTACAGCTTATAGTTTTAATGTTTAGAAGTAGTTCTCGTCACTACCACATAATAAATAACATTAAAATAAAACATTATACCTTAGTAACAACATATAAATACACGTATTTCCGGGGAAGAGCAAAGGAAGCAATTAATCGCCCCTCTTAATCCTTGTTGACATACACTTATCGCACCTCTGCTTGATCAGAGCAGAGTCTAATGATAGAAACCTCGATACACACAGACACAAACAAGATACGTATAAAATACATAAGTCTTATTACTCTAAAGTTGGGCAGGATTATATACCAAAATTTATCCTTTCTTTTTTTTTGAGCTATGCTCGGAGTTTCTCTGCGTGATCGAATCAGAAATGAGGAGATTCGCAGAAGAACCAAAGTCACCGACATAGCTCTGCGAGTCGCTAAACTTAAGTGGCAGTGGGCAGGGCACATTGCTCGTAGAACCAATGGCCGATACTGTCCCAGTAAGGTTCTGGAGTGGCGGCGACGCATCGTAGGAAGGCCCCCAACAAGGTGGACCGATGACCTGGTGAAGGTCGCGGGAAGCCGATGGATGCGGGCAGCACAAAACCGGTCAGCGTAGAAAGCCTTGGGGGAAGCCTTTGTCCAGCAGTGGACATCTATAGGCTGAAGAAGAAGAAGATATACCAAAATTTACTTCGCAATCCATAAAGCCCTCAAACAACAAGAACTACATTTAGAAACACACTACAAAGTCATCCAAACCTGTGACCAAACTATAATAGGTATTTATAGGAGCACATAAAGTATAATTAAAACAATTACATCCATACCCCCGCCTATCCTCTGTGTCTTTTTTGAGCCATAACCATAAAAACAATTATTTGGATACCGCTCGTAATGGCCGCTCTAAAGCAAAATTGCTCTGATAAGTAGAATGATATAAACCGGCCTTAGCCTCAAAGATTATGACCTGAAGGCCGTAGTATTATTTCAAGTAGCCGCTGAATCCACATCATATTTTAAAGAGATTAAATTCCGACTCGCATCCCGTGAAAACTAACCCCATATAACAGGGAAAGGGTTCGACGGCTGATGATTAGATTCCGGGAGCCGATCGATATATGTAGTTGGAACAGGGCTAGGCGTTTACGTCTAGATTCCTTAATTTTTAAAACATTGGTTTTATGCTGGCAGCTTAATTGTGAAACACTGGTGTTTTTTTTTACCTAAGTACCCATACCTTATCTAAGATTGACTGAAAAAGGGTTTTTTATTCCTAATTCTCCAACAATTACAGTGATAACAAAATTTTTGTTCTGGGTTCTTTGAGCAACAATATTTAATTATTAAAAATATAACTAGCACCCTAATTGCGTAACACTCCATTACCATCATCATTCTGAAGCCAATTGCTAAACCATTGCTCCAAATGTTCGGAAAGTGTGTTTTCTCAACAACTTAAATAACGCAATGAATGTTATTGAACTATCAAAATGAAACCCATTGCTGCTGATAGTATGTTACGTAATTACCCTGTTGGATAGAGCATTTATATTGCTCGGTAGAAGTTAGTGTTCATTTCATTTCATATTAAATAAATATATACAGACAAATCACACAGATTGAGCTAGCCCCAAAGTAAGTTCGAGACTTGTGTTATGGGATACTAACTCAACGATACTATATTTTATAATAGATACATATATAGATATACATCCAAGACCCAGGACAATTAGGAAAAGATCGTTTCCCATCATGACCTGGCCGGGGATCGAACCCGGGGCCTCCACGTCGCAGGCAGGCGGGTTGACCGCTGCGCCACGGAGACCGACTAGCATATTAAACAGACTAGTATATTAAACAGCAACATTAAAATTATACAGCTAACTTTAATCATATATCTTAATAAAAGCTTGTATGGCATTGTCCAGCACCATATTTTGTACAAGCAGCAGTAACGGGCTGCAAATACACGAAAAACGGTTTTACCAGAACTGACAATGGTAAATATTATGCGGTAAAATCGCAGTAAGTTCCCAAACGCGCTGCTGAACGAATTGGAAATAGAATTCTGGAAATTTCCAGGCTCCAAGTACTAGGTTACGAAGTGAAAACTCAGTTCGATGCATTCCAAATCGTCCAATCAAGTTCGGCTTATGGTGCTAGTTGAAATCGGCGCCCAAGCCTGAACGCACGACTTATGCAGGCACTAGAAAAACTTTTATTATACCGAGATTTCATTATTCTACATTTCAATATATTGATACCACATTACCTGTAATTAAGGATGTGAAAAGGGCCGCAGGGATCGCCTAGGGTTTTAGTACACCTGACATCTTTTTCCACTTTACCTACGTCATATCGTTTGAGCGAAATATGAAGAGAAAATGGCGATAAATCTCGTACAAGCACACATTTGAACTCAGTTCTTTTGTTGTTTCCTTTTTGTAATGCTTATGAATTCAGTTTTTGGAACCATATTTTAATAAGAACTTTAATTAAGCGGCGTTTTAATTCTCCAGGACATATCCACAATAGCTATTATATTTTTCCGCCTAATGAAACAAGACGCTTTTATTGTTTGTCTTCAAGAAAAAAGTCTAGGTTTGGTTTTTATTATAAAAACAGATCAGCTTGACGGGAACTGACAAAGTATAATGGATGATTTTAATTATTTCTGCCCCAAAACTTTGCTATGTGACATTAAGCGAGCGGTTCACGAGCGACTTGACGTCACAACGAGTTCAGATTTATAATTAGGTGATAAATTGACACAACTTACTAAACTTTTAGAAATGACCCATTAGAGTTACTTACTAAAAAAACTGCGCAGCAACAAAAATTTGTTTCCCGTAATACTAACAATAACTAAAAATCCTTCCCTCTTTAATATTAAAAGACGAAACATTTTTGGTTCAATGACAAAATTTGCCTCTCAAGCAAAAGATGAGTCAAGAAAAATATTTAAGTATTTCACTTATTTCCATTTTCCCTTGCCCACATTTTCGCACAGGAAAGTTAATCTTATTAATCTAAATACTTTTCCAACTGTAGGTATTTTAGACTTATAAATATTATACCTTGTATTTTTTTAATCTGTTTTTATTTTGGGGCTTTTTACGGGATATATCAGCCCCATCATCCCTTTCAACACGGATTTTACTAAATACCGTAAGTAATATTGATAACAAGATTAACCTTGTAAATTTTCACGAGACAAATACACAATATGTTCCGTTAATATCTGTTGTACATGTTCTGTTATACTGGTAGGTTTATATTAGAAACTTGTTTCAAGGAAATTGTAGTCCAGTACTTGCTTGTTACTGGAAGTTATGAGCAATCAACTACCAACTTGGGCATTGTTGTACTAATTCAACTCAATTAATTATGGCTACGCCGGGGTTTAGAACAATACTCATGTTGTATTAGATTATAATAGATAGCCTACCGATTCTTAATCAAATAGGGATTACGTCGAAATTGGTCTGATATCTAAATTGATGATCCGACGGGCGAAAGGGGTCAACCAGACGTTTGGCAGTTTGTTCCCGGGACGACGACAAAAAATACCCGTATTTCACTGAGGTTATTTCTTATAAAAGTGGACGCTTATGAAGTGTGGTATTTCTTTCTATGAATACAGCTACGGTACCAGGAATCACGACAAAGAGAAATTTTCGGCGAAGAAAACATTCACCTACTCTGAATTCACGATACTTAAACATATAGGAAGAGGATTATGTTTGAAAATAGACGTATACATTTATTACAAATATAATTGAATGTCCAAAGGCTTATCCTAGTAGACACGATTTCAAAAATACACGCAAAAAGCTCATTTATAAAGGAGAAAAAGATGTAACAGCGCCAGATAAGAATCGAAGCGAAGAATTACATTTTGCTTTTTGCTACGAAACTGTTTTCTCTCGTCCCTTCCAAAAGTCTGTCTGGCCCATTTATTTTATAGCTTTATACCTACGTCCGGTCTTTGCCTCATACATTAACATTAAATTAAGCCAGTAGGCCGCTAAAGACAGTATGAGAGGTCTTTGTCAAAGATCTTGGGTTAGAGGGTAAAGCACCTGTAATAAAAATGTCGTGTTATCATATTTTACCCTATATTAATTATGTACTATGTCACCAGCTGCCTGTTGCAATGTTTACGATTTGGAGTAGAATCATGCATTCGAGACTGTTTTGGTATGGCTTGGTATTACTATCATTGGCATCACTGTCATGTCATATATACCCGTAGACCCTTATTTATACCCACACCATATCAATACAAATGTGGTCTCAAAAATTAGACTTTACGTGAGTACCTACATATACACTACTCAACATTGTTTTTATTTAAATAAGAGCTCGTATGTATATGATCAAAAACAATAGCCTAAATTAGTTTTTGAAACTTTTAACATGATCAAATACCGCTACTAGGTACTAACTAGTAGCTGAACTCTGGAAATTCATTTAAATTCGAAATTTCATCTAGGTTCTTTCAGTTTTGTTTATTTATTTTACAATGAAATAAAGCTACATTGCGTAGTGTAAATATTGTATGTGTGTCGCCAGTACATATTTTGTTTATGTTACCAACGAAAAGGCCTTTCAATTCACCACCAATCAAACAAGTTTTCAAAGCTCTCGATTCGGGTCTGATGAAAACCGGCTGGACCCACACTTACTTAAAGTGAGTAATCCCCATTTTGATTTCAAACATGGTCATATGTTTTGGGTCATTGGGGAAAATTTGTTCGTTTTCTTGTCTGTTTGAAGATGCTAATCTCTGGTACTACCGTCTCATTTAATAGCTCAATTCTTGAGGAAGGCTATATGGCTATTTAACATCACTTTATGACTGTAAGACTATACGCGAAAATAATAAAAGTCAGAAAACGAATTTATAGCGCGGATAGTTAATGGGATGCAATGTGATGGGTTGGGGACCATAGTTTCAGATGCTACTAGTATCTTGTATAGTTACGCAATATACAATAAGACAACAGAAGGACGGTTTGCAATTTCAATCCTTATTAATATTATAAACTAGCGACCCGCCCCGGCTTCGCACGGGTGCAAAGCAAATACTAAATACACTACAGAAAAAACTGTGAACGTTGTATATAAAACATAGCGGCCCACCACTACCCACGCCCCGGCCGCGGCCGGTTGGTAGCGCTACAAACCCGATGCCCCGCAATTTTAAAATCTTTAATATCTTCGAAAATATTCATTTAAATCATATGCTGAATAGAACGATATAGATCTATATTAAATCAGTAATGTATTTAATGTATTAAATTAAATAAGGATTAATGCTGTATTGGTTAAAATCGCTTCGAAAATTAGCCAGTATTTGTCGTAAAAAGTAAATAACAAAAAAAAATATTTTGTGGTATATCCATAAGACATAGACATATACTATCGAGGACTTTTCTGTAGACCTTTTCAATGTGTACAATAATCAGTACATTATTTTGATAAATCTCGTAGGGTTCAGTCTGCGTTTCACTGCAAACATGGAAAAAATGTAATTATTTACGTAATCACATTACAAAAAATATAAACCTTAAAAATAATATTATTTCTTCACTTTTTAATGGATATTATTATATACATAAACCTTCCTCTTTCACTCTATCTATTAAAAAACAACATCAAACTCCGTTGCGTAGTTTTAAAGTTTCATACAAAGGGGCATAGGGAAAGAGAAAGAGACTTTGTTTTATAATATATAATAATAATATAAGTGATGATGTGACAATGAGGTTGGTTATTTATTCTGCTTACACGTCTAAACTACTGAACCGATTGCTATAAAATTTGGCACACAGATGGTTTATAACCAAAAATAACACATAGGATATTTCCTGACATTTATTGTTTTCATGACCATTGTTTCTCTTTTTTCATTTTGTTTCGAATGAATTTATACAATTTTAAGTCATAAGTAGAGATAAATTCCAATTAAAATTACATGCCTTCAGGCGGATTATGGTGATGCCAAATTAAATATTATAATGTATCAATGTTAATTAAATGAATTACCCGTTTTCGCGTTTTCGCGCTTTCGTTCCGAAAATTCAAACTAATGACTCCGACATACAATTAACCGAAATATATAATTTAAAAATATGTACAGAGAGGTGGGGCACTGAAGCGCAACTTGTCATCGCGGATTCAGCACTTGATCCTCAACCGCGCTAAAATTTAACGTCGGTTATCTTTCTAACAAAAATGCCTATGAGGAAAAAAATGTAACAGCATTTTGTTTTTTAATAAAGCCGGCGAAACCTTTCAATGGAGAGGGTTCTGAATCAACTACTGAATCCATGGTTGGACGATAAGGTCCCTGCCACCCAGTATAATTTAATTCCATGACACGTAGGCATCATAGAATCCCACCGTCATGGTCCTCCACGACAAAATGAGTAAAACAGGAAAAATTAATGCCTGCACGATCTCTTTACTAAAAAGCTCCTTTGTCAAAGCTTACTTTGATTCATAGCCTTCGAATCGTTAAAAATGAAGTTACGGGTGAAAAATCTAGACTTTCCCTCTGCCCTCTTTTTGTGATAATGACATCTACTATTGTATTCAAGTTAAAAGTTCGCCAATTAAAACATATCTAAATACCTATAATTTTTCGCCATAATTTAGGACCTGTTCCCATTAGTTTCTAATTTATAGTCAAAACAGAGTATGTTATGCCGACATAAATTCACGTTAACTTTTATAACTTTTCAAGTAAATTTTATGAACGCCTGAGTTAAATATGAACTCTCACTTTTAACACACCAAAAACATTAGGGGCAATTGTCGTAATTTAAACAACGTTTAGAGTCCTATATCAGTCTCAACCTATCAAAAAACAAAAAACTATAGTATCCCTATATTTTTGACATTGATTGATTATTAAGATGGAACTGCGGTTAGATTTTAAATGTTTTTAATTACTAGAATTGGCCCTTTCTTTTGGATGAGAAATTATCAAATGACGTCTCCCGCTCTGAGCGGAGCGGCATTTGGAAAACTTTTACTGACTAAAACCCACCCGTGTTCCTTCACTTGCCTGTGCGCCGGGCCTGGTGCTTTCTGGGTGGCGAGCTACCCATCGCTCGCCGACCGCAAGCCGCGGCTACGGTGGCCGGAAATTCGATGTTTTCTCCCGGCCAGGGCGTCTCCTGCGGCAGCTTGAGACGTGAGGGCGCTGGTATTCCCGCTCTCTCACGCGCTCCGCCTCCTCCTTTGCTAGTATGCTTTGCAGGAGGTGACGGCCTACCATGCACTATCGCTCCGGACCATGGCCTGGATCAAGGTCGGACGTGAGACACCGCCGCCGATCGCCGCCACGAGGACACGGCGGTGCACTACCCAAGCCGGGCAGACCTCCGCCATATGTTCCAAGAGAATTGGGCCTCAGATGTTTTTGATGCGTTAAAAGTCAAAGAGGAGCGAGAAATTTAAAAGGATATATCCCAATTGTAGCACAAAAAGCGGCGGCCAATAAATAACTTCTAATCAGGGGATTTAAAGCCGCAAAGCCAGATATAAATAAAATTATAATCTGCAATTAACAATATCAGACGGTGTTAATTCTCGCGGTTCGTGTTAATGGCGGCTATCTGAAATTTAATTATGAAAGCCTTCTGTAATAATGCGCACCACATGAATACCGATATTCACTAAACTATTATTTTATTTAATTAATGAAGGATGAGCTGGGTTCATTTAATAAAGATTAGTCCATGGCGGCTCAGGACAGAGAGAGTTGGAAGGAGATAAGGCAGGACTTTTCCCAGCAATAGGACATTAATAGTTAGTAAAAAAATTGAAAATCACTACATATTATAAAACAAAGTCACTTTCTCTTTCCCTATGTCCCTTTGTAAGATTAAATCTTTAAAACTACGCAACGGATTCTGATGCGGTTGTTTTGACAGATAGAGTGATTAAAAATGAAGGTTTATATGTATCATAATATCCAATAAATTCTGGAGATATACTATTATTTTTGAGGTTTCTAATGTGATGTCCCAAATTATTAAATTTTTCCACCTTTGCAGTGACAGGCAGGCTGAACCTTACGAGATTTATCAAAATAATGTACTAAATATTGCACACATAGGAAAGGTCTATAAGTCCGCGATGGCATATGTTTATCTCTTATGGATTTCCCACAATAACATTTTTTGTCATTTACTTTTTACGACAAATACCTGCAAATTTTCGAAGCGTTTTTAACCAATACAGCTTTAATCCTTATCCAATTTAATACCTTAAACACATTGTTGATTTAATATAGATCTATATCGCCCTTTACAGTATATGATTTAAATAAATATTTTCGAAGATATTACAGATTTGGAAATTGCGGGGCGCGTCCGGCCCGACCGAGGAGCGACGCGCCGCTATGTTTTTTTAACCGACTTCAAAAAGGAGGAGGTTACTCAATTCGACCGTATACAATATGTTAAGAAAACCCTGTCCGATCCGTGAAGGTATTGTTAGGTATCGATAACTGATTCTACTAATGCCTGCAAAACCTGGCTAAACTTAAAAAAAATACCCCCTAAAAAATAAATAACTTAAATAAAATAAATAGGTAATTTCATGGCAACACAGGCACAGGTCATGACCGCAGTTGACCTCATGCTTGTAGGTATAGGTAGCTTGTTCACGTTTATCGACTCTCGAAAGAAACAATGATACTTAGGCAGCTTGAGAAAAGAATTTTTTTAAGGAGGAAGGTCGTCTGACTCTCCGAATGTATTATTTCATTGCGGAGGGATTGGATTGCTGGGGATTGCAGGCGGAGATGTTCCATATTTCGTCGCACGAGATTAGCACGGACATGCACACAAATAAAAATCAAGTGGTGTCAAATCTGCGCTGGCCACAGTTGGCCCCTACCAATCCACTGCTCGCCGAACTGATAATGGACAATAATGATAATGTACTCACGTACAGGTCGGAAAAAATATCGTTAGGCACCGTCATGCTGGAACCCTCGTGCAGCATTGACCGATAAGTAAGACCCACTTCCAAAACACCTGATCACAACACAGCTAATTGCAGTTACTACCTCCATCAGCATGTTACATTACTCTACGTTAGAAAACGACATGATCACACAATACACGAATAGTGTGTACACCAGCAATGTTTACGAGCAACTAATAATTTAAAGTAAAAATTATTTTTATTTTTTAAACATAGGTATCTACGCGGCTGGCGGCTTCATGCTTTGATAGAGATGTGTAAGTAATCAAAATATTGTTTTTTTTTTTTATCGATTGATACTCGTCTATTTTTGGTATCGATTTAGTATTGTAGTTTCTCATTCTTATTCTCGATTCAACATCGCATGGAATTGTTTAGAACTTTTACAAAACTCAAATTAGCGAGGTACACTGCTGTAAATGAAAATCATGCCAGTTTTAATTTCAGTTTCTGTCTCAATATCGATGATATTGACCGATAAAATATTTGTAAAACTTTACTAAAATTGTGTTTCATAAGTCTTTCTCGTTTCTGTTTACTAATACTTGTGTTATAATAATGTTATTAGTAATTGATCGATAAACAAACAAAAGTACTTTTACCATTGGGTAATCTGTGTTTTTACAACAAATCCTTCAACCAGATATAAGTTTCGATTAATAGCGATAAAAAACGTTATTACGCAAAAATAGTACATCCCTAGTTTCACCTACTTTTTTCCTTTGCGGACACCGACAAACGCGCCGCGCGCCGGCATCACAAACGAGACCGCCAAATATTGAACATAAATTTATACATTTAATATCCAACAATAAATCAAACGATGATACCGCCGAAAATGGTGTTGTCACATTTTAAAAATTTACCTAATTTTGGGGAAGTTCGCGGGAAAAAAAAGATAATTTCAAAATTCAATAATATTGTTACTATGATGATTATGTAAAATTTCATATTTTATTTGGCCATGTGTTTACCTAACCTTTATTATCCTTACGGGTCGGACAGGGTTTTCTTAACATATTGTATGCTTTTTTTTATGTTTGTTCGCGCATAACTTCGTCGTTTATGAACCGATTTTGATAATTCTTTTTCTGTTGGAAAGAAGACGTTCCCAAGGTGGTCCCATGATAAGGATATCAGGGTTTGATGGTGAAAGACCAGAGAAAACAAGGGAAACTTTCAAAAATTGCAGGGGCGACTAGTGCATTTCTTAGCATTTTCATTAAGTATTTTAAAGCACTACAATTTAATAAAGGTCTGGAGTAGATCTGATGATGGAGCTGGGAGACAGTCGAAGGAACTCCTCAACAATTCACAGCAGCTACCTTGTATTTGGACTCAATTCATTTATATTGATGAGACCTTTGCACCCATTGGGTTAAAATAATGGTGTGCAGTAAATTTGATGATGAAGACCATAGGCAGTTGAGGGAATACTTACGGGTAAAAATTAAAGTAAACAAAATTACGTCGTTTCCCAACTATATTTGCGTCAGCTTCCAGTCTGACCGGATGCAACTGAATACATAGTACTTTTAACAACTAAAAATTGTAAAATAAAAACTTTTTTACAAAAAAACAACCGACTTCCAAAAACCACTACAAAGTGAAAAATAACTAATTTCGGAAGTCGGTGTCAAAAATGAATAAACAAAACCCAAGACACCGACTTCCGAAATTAGTTATTTTTCACTTTGTAGTGGTTTTTGGAAGTCGGTTGTTTTTTTGTAAAAAAGTTTTTATTTAACACGTTCACGGTTTTTCTCTAGTGTATTTTATCATCTTTTTTCTCTAAGACTGTCAAGCATATTATCAAATTATACTCTGTAAATATCAACATGTTTCTTTAAAGTTAATAAATTCATCTATACTAATATATCAAGCTGAATAGTTTGTTTATTTTTATGTGTGTTTGTTTGAACGCGCTAATCTCAGGAATCACTGGTCGGATTTGATTAATTCTTTTTGCGTTTGATAGCCCATTAATCCAGGAAGGCTACATAACATCACGCTGCGACCGATAGGAGCCGAGCACAATAACTAACTACACGCGAACGAAGTCGCGGACGGCCGCTAGTTCAATATAAAATGATTACAAACACCGACGCCATATGAAGTATTTAACTAGAGACGTCATCAACAATCGTATAGTTAAATTATTATGTGTATATTGTACATGATTATGTAATAATAACAATAATATAGAGAATAATAATAATAATAATAGAGAATAATATAGAGCCTCGACCAACACCTCAGGAGGCTCTCGTTAGGCAGCTGGATCAAGGGCTTGATTCAGAAAGCGGTACTGCTGGACACGGCTCGCATCGTCAGGAAGTTCCTCTCTCTGGAGCCCTGACCGACGGTAGCTTTGACCCTGTTCCCGATACCGGTGGGCTACTATTTTTTTATATTTTTAAATGTTTTTGTATGTATTTACCTATATAAATATTTAAAAATGTAGAATAATATGTATATAAATAGAATAATAAAGGACAATAATATAATAATTGTCTGTATTTTGTACACGATTGGTGTAGTGACTGAGCGATCGACTGCTGCACCGCATGCCGCGGGTTCGATTCCAGCACGGAACAAACGGCACCCACGATACAGGAGAAATTCCTAGTGTAGGATAACGTTTTATTTAAATAAAAAAAATAATAATAATAAATCTTCATTGCAGTCTACATGTACCTATGTATAATGCATCTGATACTAGTAACAATGACTTAAAAAACCATGTTAGTAAACTTTAACAAAGTAATTCAACTAACAAAAACGTGGCCCAACACAGAATGGCACGTGACTCTGTACCACTTGGTCTAATAATGTTTTTAGAATAGTGTTGGAGCTTCCGCGCAATCTACCAATCATTCTCTTACTCATAACTAATGTTAACTTACATTAGTAAGTTAACATTAGTTACTTATTAAAGTGAAGTAATTTTCAGGTTGTCATCCTTACCAATAATAAAAATCGAAAAGGGAGTTTATTCGTTTGTTCCGCTTTCACGCCGTAACTACTGAGCCAATTGCTTTGAAATTTTGCAGACGTAAAGTTCGTCCTGATTAAATAATAGGGTACATTTTATCCCGGAAAATTTAATATTTCCGAAGGCGGGCGGGTGTAGCCGCGGGCGGAAAGCTAGTAAATAAATTTTATTTAGTTAGGTATTTACTACCTAGTTACTATTTAAAAAGAGCTACAAATTTCTTAACTAAAATAACAGCCATCTTTACTCGGTGGTAGGCCATAACAACGGCTGCCGGCAGAAGTTACCACCCGCCAGACAAAGTCTTACTTGCGTGCTCTTCCGGTATGATGTTTGGTGAAGTCGGACGGAGGACGAGTCTGAGCATTTGTGTTGCGATGTATGCCGGGTACGATGCCCCAGATGTTGTTTTGTAGGGAGTTTGGTCGTGGAGGGTCTCCAGGTCAATTTCCCTCTGACGCAGCATCGGTAGTGTTGTTGGGTTTAACATTGCATCACCTCGCTCAACTGCCGTCTTCCTGGCTATTCACTCAGTGTTTTTGAGTGAATAGGCTCTTAATAAACTAGTGTGCTTCACCATCAACGATTGCATCATTGCTTACCTTCATGCAGGATCGCGGGCAGCACTAGTTTATACATATTAAAAAAAACTGATTTGATTATAAAATCCACCTGGAATTTACTGTACCAGTATAGATCTTATATTTTATAACTTTTTAATTGGTACGGAATACAAATGTAGCTATTGTAATTTGAAAAGTCAGGTTTGAAAATAAGGAAATATATGTATACAAGCTTTATATATAGTTTTAAATAATATGCAAAAAATATTCATGAAGCATTTGACACCTGCTCCAAAAGTTATTATGAAAGAGACTATGAAATAATAAAATTAATATTCTATTAAACTCTAGGCATCTGTTTCCCTAGAAATAAAGGAAGCTGTTTTTAAGCTGGAAATTACGTAAGTTTCACAAGGCTCCATGGCTTTTATAGACAAGGGACATTAATCTTTCAAATCAACACTGGAAAAGTTCACTCAAGCAAAATTTCCCTTTAGATAAGAACTTCGTATCCGCGGAACCTACAACTTGTCGAATTTTAAAACATCTTCATGAATTACAACGAATGTTTCGGGACTTTGAACTTAGTTAAGTGAAATTTAACTTAGATATCTACTAAGAATTAAATACGGAAATTCTTCCAGAAATTTGAAGAATATTGATAAAGCATGCAGAAATAAAAATAAAGCACACAAGAAATTTGAAGAATACTTCAAATATCTTGTGTGGTTTATTTTTATTTCTGAATTATATATATATTTAATGGGTTTATTTGTAACTTTTGGCACAGATGAGACATTTAAATTTCAAACAATTATGGTCATTATTAATATAACTCAACTTTAAGCACTTTTTGTTTATGTATGTCTGTATGTTTTAATATAGTATTATTATATTTTAATACGGGTCTTTGTTGCTTGAACGAAATTAATAAATCAGATCACTTTGTTTTGATTTTCATTACACACTAATGCATTTTATGGCTATGTTTTATCCAAAATGTTTGTTTAACATATGTACATCAAAATTAATTCCATAAGAGCCGAGCGTTGGGGATCTGTTTATATGGCAATGTTTGCTTAAGGGAAATAATTAGGATTGTGATGTTATTACAATATAACTTAATAAGCGATAATCTTGCTCAGAAGACGTCCTTTAGGGATTGTACCTAATGTCTACATAGACTTTAGATAAGAGTAGAGTATAATAATATGACAGCCCTAAGCAAAAATAATTTAGCTTATAACTTACTGGAATCGTGTATTTAGAGTGTTTTATTTGGAGTCGACGCAACAAGTATTCTTCTTCCACAAGTCACATCTTAACATCTCTCTCTATCAGATGTCATCTCAGTAATCGCCCTTAAGAACCATAATTTTCCAAACAATCCGTCCATTGTTTCTCTTGCCTTCCTCTAATCTTGTAGCCGCCTACACCCATATTCATAACCAAAACTTTCCTCTCGCTATGTCCCTCATCCTTCCGCATCACATGTTGTACCTGACAATGGATTCACGCGGGACTTGTCAGCTAAAGTTGCTACTTTCAAACTTCCTCATACACAAATATATCCACGGTAACAAAACTTGTTTCTAAAAGAGAGAGAGACATATTTAAAATTCCACCCACTTTATTGTGCTCGCTGTGGTGTTAGTGAAGGAGTTCACCCAACTATGTAATACCTGATATTGTCTACTATTTATATTCTCCTAATAAAATGACTAAACATTTTATTTATTAAACATTTTAACATTTTGCCGTCAATAAACTTTATTAAAACTTTTAACTTTACAAAATAATGCTCGTTTTCGGTGGGCAGCGCCGTTGACGGACCTCAGACAACTCTCCAAAAAGGAAAATGGCGCGCGTCAAATATTTTAAAAGGAAGCTTCTAGAATCTAGAAACTTTGGCTCGACCTGAATTTAACTATTTTTAATTATTTTTGATTCGTAAGCGATACTGCATGAATTTCATATTTTTCTACAGTTTAACGCAATCCAATTCGAAAATTTAAAATGACACCTATCCAATCCTTTCAGTTACAACATAGAAAAAGATTGTATTTTCCAAAAATTCGTGCCACATTTTTAACAAATCGTAATTTATTAATAATAAAACAATACTGGTTAATCGCAAAGCAGCAAGTTCCATTAAGCTGAGAATTATACTTAAAGTCCTTTTGTATCTTCCAAGGCTTTTGTACTTATTTTTCGTTGACGTATTTCGGACACTCTCCAAACATAATTTTGCTTAAGTACCTTTTATTTTGTTATGGCACTTAACATTTCACTTCAGACAAAAATAATCTTCATTTGATTGCAGACCAATTGTTTCAAGTTTTTATTTAGATGAGATGTATTTCTGTACTTTTAATATCTGATTGCGGGATGCATCCAGAACAAATCTAGGGCAGTGCTGGTAGGCACCGAAATATCTGGGATATTTCGGTATCTTGAGTATAAAATCCTCATACCTATATATTTTCATGACCACTACTCTCAAAACGGTAAGGAAAACATTGTGAGGAAACGGGCATGCCCTAGAGTCAAACACTTCGAAGATATGTGACCTATACCAACCCGCACTGGGCCCGTCTCATCGAGAGGAGGCCTGTGTTCCGACAGTGAGAACATTTTAGGCTGATTATGATATGTTTTATACAATATGTTAAGAAAACCCTATCCGACCCATAAGGATAATAAAGGTTAGGCAACCACATGACCAAATAAAATTTGAAATTTCGCATAATCATCATAGTAACAATACTAATCAATTTTGAAACTATCTTTTTTCCCCGCAAATTTACGCTAACTTCCCCAAAATTTGGTGTTTTTAAAAAAATGACAACACCATTTTAGGCGGTATAATTGTCGGCTTTCCTTTTATTGTTTTGTTAGATTATTTATTTCTTTGGCGGCGTCGCGCGTGAGCTTTGTCGGCGACGTAAAAGAAATAAGTAGTGATGCACTAATTTTTGCGCAATAACTTTTTTTTATCGCTATTAATCGAAACTTGTATCTGGTTGAATGATTTGTTAAAAACACAGATTACCCAATGGTAAAAGTACTTTTGTTTGTTTATCGATTAATTACTAATAACATTATTATAACACAAGTATTAGTAAACAGAAACGAGAAGGACTTATGAAACACAATTTTAGTAAAATTTTACAAATATTTTAACGGTCAATATCATCGATTTTGAGACAGAAACTGAAATTAAAAATTTGGCATGATTTTCATTTACAGCAGTGTACCTAACTAATTTAAGTTTTGTAAAAGTTCTAAACAATTCCATGCGATGTTGAATTTAGAATGAGAATGAGAAACTACAATACTTAATCGATAAAAAAAATAGACGAGTAAATTGTTTCCATCGAAAATCAATATTTTGATTACTTACACATCCCTATTTACTCAAAGGATGCCGCGAGGTCAGCCCCGTAGGTACAATTCTAAAAAATAAAAATCATTTTTACTTTAAATTATCAGTAGCGCGTAAACATCGTTGTCGTGAAGACTATTCGTGTATTGTGTGATCATGTCGTTTCCTAATGTAGAGTAATGTAACATGCTGATGGAAGGTAGCAACTGCTGTTTTGTGATCAGGTGATTGTGGTCAATGTGGTTCCAGTATGACAGTGCGTCACCATATCTTTGTCCTGTACGTGAGAACGTCCATTATCAGTTCGGCGAGCAGTGGATTGGTAAGGGTGGACCAACTGTGGCCAGCGCGGATTTGACACCACTTGATTTTTATTTATGTGCATGTCCGTGCTAATCTCGTGCGACGGTGCCAGCTGGGCCTGTATCGTTATTAGTGAACGAAATTGGAACAACATCTCCGCCACAGCCATTAAGCTCATCGAATGAAATGATACATTTGGAGAGTCAGACGACCTTCATACTTAAAAAAAAAGTTCTTTTCACGAGCTGCCTAAGTATCATTATTTCTTTCGAGACTCGATAAACGTGAATAAATTACCTGTACCTACATGCATGAGGTCAACTGAGGTTATGAACTGTGCCTGTGTTGCCATGAAATTACCTATTTATTTTATTTAAGTTATTTATTTTTTAGGGGGAATTTTTTTTTAAGTTTAGCCAGGTTTTGTAGGCATTAGTAGAATCAGTTATCGATACCTAACAATACCTTCACGGGTCGGACAGGGTTTTCTTAACATATTGTATTTTTTCTCTCGTCTATTGTTTTTTTTTTCTCGGTGGTAGGCCATAATATCAGCTGCCGGCAGAAGTTACCATCCACCAGACAAAGTCTTGCCGCCAAGCGATTCGTCGTGTTCCGGCATGATGTCTGGTGAAGCCGTACGGAGGACGGGTCTGAGCAGTTGTATTGCGATGTGTGCCGGGTACGATGCGCCAAATGTTATTGTGTCGGTATTTTGATCGTGAAGCGTCTCCAGATTAATCTCCCTCTGGTGCAGCAGCGTTGGTCGTGTTGTTGGGTTTAACATTGCATCACCTCGCTCAACTGCCGTCTTCCTTCCTACTCACCAAGATTTTTAAGTGAATAGGCTTAATAAACCTGTGCGCTTTACCATCAACGATTGCATCACTGCTTACCATCAGGCGGGATTGTAGTCAAGCACTAGTTTAAAATTAACAAAAAAAAAAATATCGTGTTTATACGCCCGTGCGCTCCTTGTAACTGCCTAGGAATCTAAATACTATAAGTTGTAACTGTTACATATCAAATGACCTCACACCGTAGGTAGAATGTGCGTAGCCACTAACAATTAATCGTAATCGTTTGTGCGACAGTTTAGGTACGTTGCAAATCAACCTTCATTGCGGCGGACCTTAGCGTTTAGTTTTGTTTAGTGAAAATGTACAAATAATGTTGATGAAACAATACAACATGCTTTCGACATATATCGAAACAGTGTTTACTGTTTCCATCTCATCATAAAATAATGAATTTTTCTTTTTATCTTGCTCGTCCGTTTTTATCAGATTGAAAGTTACTAAGGATGAAATGTAAGACAAAATAAGATGATTTTATAAAGTAGATAGGAACATAGATTTTGCTTAAGATAGTCTAAAGATGCCCTCGGAGAACCTCATGGAAAACCAAACATAGATAAATTTACAACATAATGAAAATGTTGGTAGCAGGGAAACCTTTTTTCATCAAAAGCAACATTCAACATCTCTTAAACTTTTAAAAAACAGATTAAAATATTGCTGCTTTAAAACATTCATCCGTGTCATTACCAAACTGATTACCGTCCCTACGTTCATAATATAATTAATAATGACCTTTACATACCCCAAATCTTTAAAAGGAATGAAATAACACTTCATATTCGTGGCGTCAATGCCGTTTCACCTCCGAGAAAAAGATTATCTCTGTTCCAGTAAGTATTTGTAGCAACTTCATTCCCTGCTTCGTTGTAGAGAAAAATAACTAAGTTTATCAAGTAACTGGTAAATACAACGTCATTTGTCTCAGTCGTTAAAGTCCCTGTGTGTATAATATAATATGCTAGGTATACCAACACGTACATAACTGCGCAAGGCGAGCGAAAATACGAAAACTTTCGTAGGGCCGTTCCTAAGCGCCTGAAGCTTTTAACTTATATAGACCTACGTCACTCCGCAGCTCAAGTGTTTGTTAACAAAGTACGTTTTCGTTTTAGAATTAAGCGCCTTAAATTACTTCTACAGTATAATATATTTTTAATTTTAATTATCTGCTTAACTTTTCTGGAATCTTTTTAGGCGCACCCTGATAACAAAGCAAACAAGCGTTTCATTTTACTCAAATTTTTTGGAATTAATTGTGCTAAGGTAGGATTTAGTGTTACTGCGCTGTATTTATTTACACCCAGTTCTGTACCCAATAGTTATATACATGCCATCAAGGAACAAGATACGTAAGTAGAAACAATTTACGTTAAGTGTTGGTAGCTCGGATGAAGACATTAATTAAGCAGCGAGGCCACGAGGGAATTTTCTGGCGCTCGCATGCAGAGCGCATTCATTGCAACACAGGTGGTCCCTAGCGGTGGATGGTTACAGCTAACTACCCTTCAGCCGCGTGAAAATCTTAACAGAACCACTTGGCGAGACGTCTCGCTTTCACGGCTACAAAACGGGCTATTTGTACACCAACACCGACACATAACTCGGTAGATACACATACATCTACCTACTTTGGACTTGGTCAACGAGTATTCTTGTTGCCAACTACACACATACTCGTTATTACTCGGTCTGGCTTCTTGAAGGGCTAGTAGTTGCGTATAGCCATTTACTTCCTAGTTTACTAAAAGTGTTTGTCAAAAACTGCCAGCCACTATCTCTCTATCTCGAAGACTTTGATATTTCAACTTAAATGTATTATAATAATATCGCGTATTGTCGTACAACTCTAAGCACTTACTCATCCACAGGATCTGAGAGTATTTTAATTTCCCCAAAAGTTTTCCTTCTCAAAATTAATGAAAAAATATCTCCGGGCTAGTCGACTGTCTGCGTTAATACTTGGAAGTCTTTTCCTTCTACAAAAGAGTTTTAATATTAATTAGATTTGTTTTATTTTCTGTCGCTTCGCCATTTCTGTTGCGGCTGAGTGTTTGCAAATGAGAGTCATGTAGTTACACTACGTTCAAACTATGATCATTAATATTCATTCGGAGAACGGCCTGTTTTAGACGTCTAGCTAGCATTGTTCATGGAGTATAAATGAAATAAGATAATGACCGCGAGTGCCGTTACAAATGATCCCTTCTACGGCGAGTGTCACGGACTTTGACTAAAATATGACCCCGCGGGGCGCACTGCCCGGATAAATAATACGGTATTAAAAGCTCTGAAAATATCAGACGATATACATTTATAAACCATTAGGAAAATCTGGGGTCACTTTCAGACATGGTTTATAATTTTAGCGGAGCAATAGAGGTATTGGTATTTTGGCATGACTAGCTGCCATTTGGTAAACAATTTCATTGTTGTTATGTTTTCTTGTGTTCATTACTATACATAGTATTGTATATAGTCATGTGTTTTTTTTTTAATGAACAGACAGCTGTGCTGCTGAGGAGTTTATTCCGCCACGTCTTACCAGCGAAAGCACTAGAAGTGGCGAAGGGCGGGCGTTTTGAGGGACTGTCTTATGTAGTATTGACGTTCAAAAAGTGCAGATTCTCGGACTAATTGAAATAAATGACTTTTGATTGCATAAAATGCAATTTTAATAAAACGTAAGAATCCGACGACACGGTTGTAGCAGTGACTGAGCGATCGACTGCTGCGCTGCGTGGTACGGGTTCGAATCCCGCACGGAACAAATATTTGTATGGCCTACAGGTAGTTGTTTCGGGTTTGACTCTTTGTTTATGTGAGTTTAAATCTTTGTAAGCGCACCCACGATGCAGGAGTAATTATTAGTGTGCGGCAAAGTTTAAAAAAAATAATAATAGGTAGGGTTAATTTAAGGGGCTAAGACGTTGCCTGCTACAAAGGTTATATCTATCTATGTTGCAATTATTTTATTATGATTACCTACAAAAAAAAAATCATGTAGTCGAGGTACTTCAAAAACAGAAGAAGTGACAGTAAAATAATTAATTTATGTAAAAATAATACTTCTACTATCTACAGGTGAACGTAATTGTATTGCGAGTGCCGCATCCTACAAATAAATCACAGCGGCTCCAGATAAAAGGATGAGAACGACATTATGAAAGTTTACATCAGATTAAAGAAAACAGAGCTGTGGAAATGATGTCACGACGGAATTGCTTTGTTTCAACTCTATTCCGCCGGGGCGATGTAAACTACGACCACTTTTAGACCAGTGAAATGTTAGCTGACAGTTGAAAATAACTTCTCAGAGACACAAGGAACCCCTCGCCAAGCACGAACGATTTTTCAAAGCTTTTAACTAAAATAACAGACTGTGTCAACAATAAATTCAAATTATAACTTGACTCATCAATATGCATAAGCCGCCTTTTTTAAACTCGTTAGATATTCCTTGCCACGAAGGTCAAAATAGAAAAAATCATGAAATCATAATTTGCATTAATAACCATACTGGAATCTACCAAGTGTTCCCAATGCTTACATGTCGAGAATCGAAATGCTGTAAAACTTGGTTTCATTTATAATTAGAGTTAATTTTATGTATGTATATCTGTGTCTGTAGCCTACTAACAATAGAAGTTAAGTAAGATTGTTTCTAACCTTATGGACTCCGGTCTGAAATAAAACTATTCTATTCTATAATTTCGTTTCGTAAATCACTTCCCTCAATAGCTGCATATTTGCAAACAGCTGCGTGTATTTTCCGGAACAAGGCTTTGAATAATACTCAGAAACCTGTACAATTATAGGATACCAGGAATTAGCAGGTGGTTGACCTTATTCGCTTGTAGTACACGCTATCTGCTATAAACATACCACATCACTAAAGAGGTGCAAATATTTCATTAACAGGAAACACATTCTCCATATTTTAAAGGAATTTGTGCCCTGCGTTTAGAAAATACTGCTATTAAACGGTAGAAGTTGTTTATCAAAATACTTATAAGTTAATACTTACGAACGGAAATAACAAGAAGACGGAATGTAACAAGGTGTAAACTCTATGAGACCTCATCATCATTTCAGCCGAAAGACGTCCACTGCTGGACATAGGCCTCCCCCAAGGTTCTCCACGACGACCAGTCCTGCGCCTCCCGCATCCAGCCGTTTCCCGCCACCTTCACCAAGTCGTCGGTCCACCTTGTCGGGGGCCTACCCACGCTACGTCTTCCGGTGCGTGGTCGCCACTCGAGAACCCGTCGGCCCCATCGGGCATCGGTCCTACGGGCAATGTGTCCAGCCCACTGCCACTTTAGAGCTGCTATTGTTTGTCATATTGTTGTGTGCTCAGTGATTATTATTGTCTTCCTATATGATTTAATGAGTTGTGGTTGTAATTGTAAATCAAATGGATACTAGGTACACGAACAGTGGAACGTCCTAATTTGTTTCTTTAATAAATACCGCTTTTAATCGCTAACAATAATTAAGAAGTCTTATGCAACGTCGCTGTTCCATATGGATAGGTAAACGTTATTTTTTTATATCTATGGTAGCAGTTAGCACCTGTGCCTCTTCGTAAGCTTACCGCCTTCACCGCCTTTTTGTTACTTTACCTTTTGAAGTTTTCCTCACAAAGACCTAATTTCCATTTGATTTTTGAAGAGTAAACTGAACAACCCTGTCGTCTCCTATATTATTGTGATACGAATTTCAACGAGAAAAGGGGTTAGTTAAAATTAACATCGTACTTTTATTTACATGAGACGATTTTTTGTAAGACTATCTTCTACACGCGACAAAGTCGACCAAAAAGTTAATATTATAACATATAACATATCCTAGAACATTCATCAAAACTCATCATCATCATCATCTCAACGTTAATCGCAGTCGCGTCCGAAGCTATTTCAGCTTTGGAGTCTGGGGTCCGCTTTACCAGTCTAACTGCTATTTTGGCTAAACTTCGATATTTTCCATGAAGCGACTGCCGTCTGACCTCCAAAACCCGAAGGCGATATCGAAGCATTGCAGCTAGACCAATTGTTAGACTTTTGAGGGCTCTAACGACCCGTAACAACTGCCATTAGATGTTCGTATGGCAACCGGGACCAACGGCTTAACGTGCTTTCCGAGGCACGACCAGACCAGCGCAAATGTTCATATTCATGCATACAAATATTTGCACTGCGCGGGGATCTAACCCGCGCCTCCGTGCGCAGCGGCCGCGTTCGCTACCGCTACGCCACGGAGGCTGTCAACATTCATCAAAACTGTATCTTCCAATTAATGATTTATAAGTTTTGAAGATTGCCCCTATATACAAACTCACAAATCTACGTATTTATTAGATAGTTAGATACTTGAAAGCTATCTCGAATCAAGAAATAGATTCAACAAAACTCGTTACATAATATTACATTAACACAACATAAAAGAAAACAAAAAAAAAAAACTTAAACTAATGCGAACAGACATGTGAAAATGGAATATCATGCAAAGGAATGAATCAAAAAGGTTCAAGGGAACAGTGCCAAAAAACTTATTCTCTGCAAAAACGTACCCAGTAAACATTAAATGTCAAAACTTTTAGAAAAACTCATCGTAATAAAAGCCGCGATTATGTTTTCTTTAATTAATACACCCGAAATAAGGGTTTTTTGAATCTTGTTTATTTATTTAATTAGGGAAAAGAGTTACACAAATATCTATAGAATGGAAGAAATATCATTATTTACTATTAAATCGATTGACACAACAAAGACCTACGTACATATAGTCCATCTATTAATCGTAATTTGAATCATATTGCTAATCCATTTATCCATATATCCGAAAAATGTGTTTGTTGAATAACGTAAACACGCAATGCATATTGTTGAACTCTCAAAATGAAACCCATCAGCAATCATATGTATTATATATTCTATACAAGAACTCACTCTATATACATACTTAGTAAATTGTAAATCGGGATTTAAAAGAGCTTATTTAAATAAAATTGTCCAAAACTCACAAAGAACGTATTGCAGCAAAATTGCCTTTATGAACAATAAGAACAACTAGTTTAAAATAACCTCCTTGCAAGAAACTTTACAACAACCTCCAAGCAGAATTATGACACGATTCAAGCGCTACTATTATTATATATCATTGTGAAAGCACTTTTAAAGTAACTATGAAAATGTTTACGGCACCTATTAGGGCAGGCATAAACAAGCACAATAAAGAAAAGAAGAAAAGTATAACATGAACGTTTCTTAACGAATGTGGTCGAGAATTTCAGAACGGAATAATGAAACCGGGTATGGATGAAGACCGGATGGTTACACACGAAATAGGGGCAGCAAATACAAGCAAGAATGGATCTGTAAGCGGCCTTGGTACACAAATAGGATTCAGTCAAGTACACATTTGGTCAGTGTGTTTGTCCGAAGCGTACCGCGTGAGTGGGGTCTGTTTAAATACCGGCCAGACGTGTTTCGGATGAAAACCTAATGGTGAATAATACCCATCGCTAAAATAAGATTAATAAATGTCATTCATGTCCAGAATTTTAGAATAATTTATTTGAATACTTCATTGCAAATCGTGTAAAATATAAATTTTGAATTCTAAACCAAGTGGAAACACAACCAACTCATGCTTAGTACTTCGAGCCATTGTTTCAGTCTATGTGCGTTCCGCGCTTCAAGGTAAAATAATTTATTTGTAAAAACAAAAAAGATTATTTTATATTTTTGTCTTAGGTGGCAACAACCGTTGGTATTGTGAGTTGAGAAAATCTGTTTTCTTTGACTTTGTGATGTTGCGATCACGCGTTATCAAGGCATACGTGATTGGTGCTATTATCGCAACGCCGCGATTTCGCGTAACACGAAAAAAACTGTTTTTATGACTGATATATTAAGCAATACTTATAATAACAGTGTCGGCGACCCCACAGAAATCATCATAATTATGAATCATGTTTTTGTTTAATCATAAGTATTAAGATATCGATATTCTTCATATATGTGGAGCTTTGCTAGCTAATTTAATTTGACGTTGTATATATAATAATGATGCTCTTGATTGGTAAACGCACTACTTAAGAAAGGTTAAACTAATTCAGCATTATTTTTTAGGTTTCTCGTAATAGTGCGACTTAGTTATTTAGAAGAAAATTAAAAATTTTCTGCGGAAAATTGGAAAAAACCTTCTTCAAGAATAATTAATGTTTGTACACTGCAATATCCGTCGAGTCAAATATTTTAAATCATTTTGTCAAAGCTGACATTACGTGAACAATTCACCGTTGCACGAGGGAAACAAAACATACAACTCTTATTTGCATAGTAACCATTGTCGCTGATAAAATAAACACAGCCGTGAAAGCATTCAAATAATTTTCATTTAATACGAAAACAGCTCTTTTGTTACAGCAATGAAACTGATAAATAAGAATAATAATGAAATCACACACGAAAAGTAGTTTCATACGAATTCCATTTGTTAATATATGAAAGCCTTGAATATTGTTAATTAGCATATGTCTTGAAATTTCCTCTGTAGGCACAAGATATGAAATTGATATAGCAATTGGATAGACACGGTCCATTGAAATACTCCGTGAAATTAATTAACTTGTTTATTTGGATACGAAACTGTCATTCTATACAGCAGCTACTTTGCAACGACATCTATTTAATTTAAATTATCTCGATGATACATAATCATGTGATATGACAGGTATCATTGCTAGTAACGTCAAATTCAGTAGCTTCCCGTAATAATATGCAAGCATTTGAGTATTGAACATCGGAATATCGAATTATTTTATAATTTCAATCAACTAAAGACTAAAACAAATCTAAAAACATTTATGTCTTTCCTTGCGCTTGATGTTGACGAGTATCATCTTAATCAGCCTATAATGTTCCCACTCCTGAGACACAGGCCTACCCTCAGTGAGAAGGAGTGGGCCGTAATCTACCACACTGGCCCAGTGCGGGTTGGTATAGTTAGAGGTTGGTTGGTTAGAGGAGTACCTATATAGGTAAGTTAATAGACATATTATTAAGCTGTAAATACTGAAAATGTTCAAAGTGTCATTTACCAATTCAATTTCATTCGGTAAATGGATATAAAAGTCATAAGGATGTGTTTGCTGGAGCAATTATTATGAAAAAAAATACAATACGACAGGAGTTAAATGGGAAAGTTGAAATTAAATCGCATGTATTAAAAATATCCGGCCGCACAAAGGGAAAAAAATCACGCTTACGAGCTATTATGTGCGAGCTCTGTTATTTGTCATGTATGTTTGAAATCATAATAATAATGTCAGATTGTAAGTACGTGCCTACCTAGTTGACAGGTGATAAAACAATTTTATGGCAGTACAGACAAACCGCAATAAGCTATTCTACGATTACAACTCCATGCGTGTCTCCGCAGAAACGATAACACACCCATAAGTCGATTCTCATATGAAACCTATTAGTTTGGTGTTGGATGACCAAAAACCCAATAATACAATACCTATCCGATATTTTGGGAAACAATGAGAACAAAACCGTCAAAACCAAACAAAAGGCAATTCATGTGCGCCATTTTATCTCCAATGTCAAAAATACTTGAGATTTTGCCGAATCCTCAATGGGTTTAAAACTAAACGGTTAATAATATTATCTTTAGAAATGATAAAATGAAAAGTAAGATATTGAGTCTATCTTGTCTAAGAACAATAGCCATTTACATACGAATGACAGCAAGTGCTTAAAAATCTCAATAATCGCACAATATAATGACTTCCTACATATACTCCAAAGTTTCTAACACTATTAATCCCGAATACAAAATCGTGCAGAACCGTCTTATGAAAGTGAATTTAAAAAATTGTATGTACGTATTCAATGGAAATGGCACTCGACATAGCAATCCTAATGTCTTTGTACTTGTTACGCACCATTATCTCTAATAGCTTAACTTGTTCTCATACACAATAGTGCTATTATATATCTTCCACTAATAGGGATCCCAGAAATTGGCACAGAAACGATCCTCACGGCGGGAATCCGATGCCAACTTCCATTTTACATACCTACGACCGTAAAAACTAAAACCGATATTGTCAAGCGAAGGAACATCAGTACTTACCGTACCTAGGTTGTTCCAGAAATTTTCGTCGTTCCTGTAAAAGTTTTATCGAAGATAATTTTTCTATAGTATCGCGTGTGTTGACGAGATCAGCGCTAGGGTCGCGGATTTGGTCTCAGCGCAGCCGGTTACGCAACCACCGCACTTCATGCACATCGGGGCCCAATAACCGTTTGTTTATCTATTCGAGCTAATATTCCCGCTGTCGTGCACAAGGACACATTTTCCGAAAAAAAAAGTGCGATATTCGTCTAGCGAGTCTATATCTAGACATAAGTTGTATGTGTGTAGCTAATTTCGTGAATTTCTCTTCAGTGAGATGTAATGATAAAATTATCGGATTTTACAAAGTTTTTTTTTATAATTTTTTTGATACCATTAATGATGAAAATAAATTAACAAACGAGCTCATATTACTAACTAGGTAAAATTACTTACCTGAACTTTTAACATCCGAACTTTTAACAAAACACAAAAGTAGCGAAAATGTCACTGAAAAGTAATTTCAGTCCAAGTCCGATAAATTCCCACACACACTTTTAACGGAAAGTTTATTTATTGCATCGGCGCGGGTAGGCGAAAGTTGTGGTGGGCGGACGAGCGGGTGCAGGTGTCGCACGCCGCCCGAGAAGTGGCGGGCAAGGGTGTGGGCGGGGCGCGGGGTCGCCGAGGGGGGGGAACCGGGGCGCCTGCGTCAAGCGTCCGCGCCCGGACGCTGACGTCACGAGCGCTCCGCCACACTGCCGCCCGACTCAGCCTCGACACCCCCATTTCGCACGAATCGCACGCTCAGCTCCGCTCATGAGCTCACACTACGCGCTCCCGAGACACTTCTATGAAACAACTCATATGATACTACATTGTAATCGATAACTTATGCACGACTGTAAACAAGTTGAAACAAAACCAGATAGAAATTAATTCGTGCGCATTTCCGTAGTAACTAACTTATTATCTACTTCTTCTCTGGACAAGCATAAAGATACAACAATACCAAATTAGTATAAGTAAGTAAATAAATGCTTATTAATTTTTCGTTTGTGAAAGTTTCAGAAAAAATGTTTTCCGAGATTTACATACTAAAATACCTCGGAATATCTTGTGATACATTATTTACACTTGATTAACGAAGTGACTTAAGCGTTGAAGCGCGTGCCTAGCTTAGCAATCTAAATTTTTCTTAGAACCTTAAGAAAAATATAGAGGTAAGAACTAGCAGGAATAAAATAGATATAAAACATGCTCTATTAGTTTTATATCCCTTTCATTTGCTCAACAACATACATTAACTTTATTTATTAAACGAAAATGTCAAAACTCTGTCCAAACGTCACGCATAATTTACTCATAAAGCAAGTAGAATTATTACTTTTTATATTTAAAAATAATAGTTTTTGAGTTTTATAAAATAAACATTTAATATCCTGTTAATGTTATTTTCTAAAGTGGTCAGTTTTTGATTAGTCAAAAACTCCATGGCTGGCCAAACTTTTTTATTGCTTTAATTTTCCGGCCAGGAATGGCGAAAGAACAAAGTCGTAAAGCAGTCTGCGGCGGTTAGTTTACTGAAATTAAATATAAGTAATCCTCCAGTCCTTGGTCACAAAAAAAGAAAAACAATTAATACCTAAAATCGTGCTTAAACGTGCGAAAATATGTTGTATAGTATATTTCGCTTTTGGGTTACTTAATTCTTTAAACATTTAAAAATCTTTTTTGTTATACTTATTTCACATAATTGCAAAGAGTAGGTACGCATGTCTCTGTTTTGTAGCGATTTACATACATATGTAGATACAGAAAGTTCAATCGTAATCTTAAAGATTTTAATGTTCGAAGAAATGGGAATGTGAGAAGTTTCAGAGCGGGGAGTTTTCGGAGTATCAGAAAATATTGTCCAAAAAAGTACTGTATTTTTGTCAAAAACGCAGAATAATTCTTTTTTAAGCATTATAAACTAGTGCTTGACTGCAATCCCGCCTGATGGTAAGCAGTAATGCAATTGTTGATGGTAAAGCGCGCTAGTTAATTAAGCCTATTCACTTAAAAAACTTAGTGTATAGGAAGGAAGACGTCAGCTGAGCGAGGTGATGCAATGTTAAACACAACAGCACGACCAACGATACTGCGACAGAGGGATACTGATCTGGAGACCTTCCACGACCAAACTCCCGACACAATAACATTTGGTGCATCGTTCCCGGCACACATCGCAACAAAATTGCTCAGACCCGTCCTCCGTACGGCTTCACCAGACATCAAAAAATACAATAAACAACAAAGTGGAAGCATTTTTTCACAATTTGTAAAAATAGCATATGACAAGAGAAAGTGTTTACTATTTGTCTACTCTAACAGGTTCCATTAAATTTGGACTGACACAAAGGAATCTTCCACAACACTTTTATCGCAGAATTTCCGGCAGGAATCTAAAAATACCGAAGTTGCCCATTACTGGGTGTCACATAAAGAACGTTGATATATAAGAGATTTCTAACGATGTGGTGATATCACATAAATTCCTAGTTTTCTATTCAATTTAGGTAAATGGTCTATCAATAAGAGCAAACAGTTACAAACAAAGCCACTTGTAAATTGCTGATTTATTTAAGTGCTGACAAGTACCAACGTAACTTTTCTAAAGTTATATTTACTTTCTGACACCAATGACTGAAGGTGAAGGAAAACATCTTGAGGAAACCTGGTCTTTGGGTCTGAAATCGCCAACCCGCATTGAGCAAGCGTGGTGAGTACGCTCAATCCTTCTCTGTATGAAAGGAGGCCTGTGTCCAGCAGTTGGACGATAAAAAGATTGATGATGATGAAGATGATAAGTGCTGATCAATCTACCATAAAATAGAAGTAAATTTTACTGTTACTATTGTGACAGTAAAATTTACTTCAACTTACCCGTTCCAAGTTACCCGAAACAGTAAAATATTCCCAATCAACCTTAAGCCTTTATGTATCTATACTAATATATAAAGCTGAAGAGTTTGTTTGTTTGAACGCGCTAATCTCAGAAACTACTGGTCCGATTTGAAAAATTATTTTTGCGTTGGATAGCCCATTCATCCAGGAAGGCTTTAGGCTATATAGCATCACATTGCGTCCAAAATAAGCGGAGCATATAATAAAAAGCTATCGAAACCTAATCGGGTGAAACCGCCTGGCGCAGCTAGTTAGCTATAAAGTTGAAAATTTAATAAAGAAATTTGACATATTGTGCAATACATTTTCTCTCATGAAATTTTTGCGTCATAATTGCTAACTATCTAAATATGCCTATGTTTAACATTGCATCACCTCGCTGAACTGCCGTCTTGCTTCCTATTCACTCAGTTTTTTGAGTGAATAGGCTCTTAATAAACTTGCGCGCTTTACCATCACCGATTGCATCACTGCTTACCATCAGGCGGGATTCCGGTCAAGCGCTTGTTTGTAGTAATTAAAATAAAATACATACATACATTATAATATTCCCACTGTTGAGACACAGGCCTCCTCTCGGTGAGAGGGGGTCGTAATCTACCACGCTGGCCCAGTGGAGGTTGGTAGATGTCACATGTCATCGAAGTTTTTATTGGCTCTAAGACATGCCGGTTTTCTCACGATGTTCTCTATCACCGTTTTGAGAGCATTGGTGATGAAATAATTTACACAAAGTAAAGCGCCTGATGGGGTTCGAATCTACGACCTACAACTTGTAAGTCGCAGCTACCACTAGGCCACCGCTGCTCTCTATGCAATGTACAGAGGACAGCACATCAAGCTACTTTAGTCTGTCAGATTTCCTTATTAGATTTTCAACTTTATATCTAGAGCATTAAGGTTGATTGGGAAAATCTGATAGTTAGGGGTAGCTTGACCTGCTGTCGTTCGTACTTACCCACACTTATTTGTTTTAATTTCTGCAGGTCAGAATAAGTATTCCATTACAGTTCGGCGCTACTCTGATAGTCTTCTATGCACCAGCACCCGGATTGCGTAACACTCTATAACTATCAATTGAAATCATTCTGAAGCCAATTACTAAATCATTGCTGTATATGTTCGGAAAGTATATCTGCTCAACAACGTAAATAATACTTCAACTTCAACTCTTCAATGGCCCGTGGCCTGGCTCTGTGGTTAAATACCACAATTTTGCCAATAACACGTGTAATAAATTAAAGAAATTCTTTAAAAAATTTATTTCAAAATAATGGCGGATATCGCCAATGACAGTTGAAAAAACGGCCGCGTGAGCCGACTATAATGCGCACTACACACCTTCAGTTTTATCTGTACAATTTATCTGTACAGTCGAACTGTACCGATAAGTCGTTAGGTTGACAAACAGTTGAACTGTACAGTTAAACTGTGATCTAATCAAAATATGAATAGATAAATCTGTACAGATAGAACTGTACAGTTAAAACTGAGAGTGTGTAGTCGAAAACTGCGCGGTTTTGTCAGTTTTGTCGCAGCGAGCGTGAAGTGAACACGACTTATAAGTATTTTTCTTTGCTCTCCGCCTCAACGAAAACTCGTCGACCATGGCCCAACGAGAATGGCTGGAACAGTTTATACAACTATACCAATCGGAGCCTTCATTATGGAAAATCAAAAGCAAGGAATACCATAATCGAGTAAAAGTTTTTCGTTTTTCTTGTAACACACAAATTAGTCCTACGGTCGCTAAAGCGTCGTCTATGGAGGCCATGATAAACTGAAAGATCGCGCAGTTTACTTGAAAGTGTGTAGGCTGTATGGACATACGATTTATCTGTGCAGTTTGACTGTACAGATAAAACTGAAGGTGTGTAGTGCGCATAAGAGGAGATTTGATGCAAAGCCATTATGTGGCCACTATGCTGCGATATTTCAATGTTTTTTATGCATTATTTACTGAATGCACTTTTTACTACATAAATAACGCGCTTTTATTTAGTAAACGACACTATACATAATTTTAAAAGTCCAATGAAAAATGAGCGTGACACTCAGCTTCCCGTCAAAAAACCCAATGAATATTGTTGAACTGTCAAAATGAAAACCATTGCCACCGGTAGTATGTTACGCAATTACCTTGCTGCACTCATTACTCATCCACAATCAGCTCACAGACACAGCCCTTAAGGTAGTACTTTTCCTTTGAAACACAATACCTTTTAACACAATATAACTTCCGATTTTACTGTATCAACAATATTTATTATATTAGGAGAGTTTTTGACAACGCTGTTTATTAAGTCACCATGACAACCTTTCTTTCAAATTATTGATGGCCTGTTATTATTTAGCTGTATAGATGTCCAAACTTCTTCAAAATATCGTATTTTTTCCTGGCCACTAACGTTTTTCGAATTTCAACTTAAAGACGTTCTGCGAAGCTTCATTATAAATCCACGCAGAGCCATGATTAGTTCAACATCTATTCCTCACTTACACCACTTTATTTTTCACTCCTCATCTCTCCACTCTTTTATTGTAAAACTAGCTGTAGCCCGCGACTCCGTCCGCGTGGACTACAGTCCGCGGTGGTTCCCGTAAATTATCTTATTAATTTCATATATTCAATAGCTCAGTTGATATGAAATAAGCGCCTGTTAAAATAATGGGAGCAGTATGTAGTACATCCACGTAAGCTCCCGTTTTAGCAACATTTTTTATTATTGCTCTGTACCTTTTGGTCATAGCGGGATGTTATATAGCCTATGTCCTTTCTCAGGCTCTAGACTATCTGTGTACCAAATTTCAATACAATCGGTTCAGTAGTTTTGGCGTGAAAGCAGAACAGATAGATAAACAGATAGAGACATTTTCGCATTTATAATATTAGAATAGAAGTATGGATTATTTTTTTAAAGGATTGATTTCTTCTTTTCTTTATTTTTTTAGTTTAGTGTTTAGTTTTCTTGTCACTTATGAGAACTTTTCATATAACCAACGTTACTTCTCCAATAATTTTGATTCTCTTTAGTGCCATGAAAAACTTCTTACTCTCTAGCCATGATAAGTAACTTTCTGATCGTTATGTGAGTGTTACATTCAAAACTAATAAGTCTACTCCGACTGCAACGCTTCTGCATCGAACTCCTTAAAAATAATGCAACGCCACACGTCAGCTTTCTCCAAGAGTCAGGTTTTAGGTAACTTTGTTCTCGAAAGAGCGGATTTATCCACTACCAAATAACTTTATCTCAAAAATAAATAAGACGGGTGAGAGAGTTTGTAGAAAAAATATAATATAAAATCTATCATATACATATATTTATTCTTCTGGTAAAAGTTATTTAATGATTGAAAAATCAACCCTATGAATACAATGAATAAATTCCTTATACCTATCAGTACGACAATCCTACTAGAAAGATCAAATTCGCAAAGCACGAATTCATTTTTATGAAGCTGACAGGCGTCAAGAAGGCATTCTCTCGTTGGTCGCATTGTAACTTACAATGCGGTCAATATCGATATTACAAAAACGAGTTTTTTATTTTAATTGTGTTTTGCGGGCAGATTAAAATCAAATCGCTTGATGCACATGAATTGCATGTGAGTATATAATATTTATTTATTTATTAAATAATAAATATATGTGAAAAAAGACATAAATACATAATAATATATTTTTTCTGTTTTCATATGAATACTATCTTATACATATATCTCCTTTTGCGAAATAATGTTTATTTATTTAGGGGAATTTTTGCCCGGAACTTTAGCCCGGCTTTGTATGCATTAGTAGAATCAATTATCGATACCTAAGAATACCTTCACAGATCGGACAGGGTTTTCTTTACATATTATATAGTTACAAAAATGTGAAAACGCTCCATAAGGAAGTACAAGTTAAAAGCATCCAAAATACAGAAAACATAAACAAAAAAAATATATATTTCAAATTAAAATGCTTATTTATAACAAGCTGTGATGGCTAAGGGCTGACCAGTGGGCGCTGTCAATAGAGACAGCGCCCATTCACGAACGTAATGCATCAACACCATTCAACTCAACCTTAAAATTATTAGATATATTTGGTTTCGAAATCAACGTGAAGAAAGCTATGCCGAAAGAATAATTTTATTTAGAAACTATTCCGGAAATAATAAAGGTCGTTACTGCCTCTACCCTTAACTATTTATAGGTAACTATAAAACAAAACTGAAATAAACTCGCTCACATAATACACAGTTGTGCTAGCCAGTACAAACTATGTGCTTGTGGCGTGTGTGATTATTAGCGAATAGCGTCCGACATGAATTAATTTGCCCATCGGATTGACTCAGTGCATGTAATAACGTATCATTGTTAAGCTTTCATTAAACTAGTTCGCTTTGGCATCAGCCCACAACTTCGACCGAAAGTGATTAAACTCGATAATTACCAAACTTCGCCACCAATCGGTTTTGTCATGCTCCAATTGGTTTAAAAATAATTTATTTTACTCAACGCGGCGAGGAAAAAATGCCTCTCCCTCCTAGCCTTACTTATAATAATCTTTAATACATATCAAAATACCACATTTTCGGTGACATGTAACGATGTGAATTTACTTATATTAATCCAGTAGATACACAGAGTTGCTGATTAAAATTTCATGAAATGGGAGACATCCGTGAAATGAAATGAAATCCTCGACAATTGGGTTTCAGCTACCTGCTTGTGGTGTGTGAAAAAATCTTCCAACGTCGACATTTGCGCCCATTTTTGTTGATCTTATCATAATCATAACACGCTTTGGTAAGTTTGTAACTTTTTATAATAATAAGGGTTCCTACCGTTTTACTAAGCGGTTATGTAATATTTGTTCTATATTTTAGAATAAACTTTGATATTGGACATCCAGAATATTGCTTACATTAACTCCGGCCAACAGAGTTTCCAATTTTAGAAAGAAGTAAATGTACGGGTTGGCTATTGGTGGCTAAAGATCTTAGGTCAAGTTTAGTCTTGACCTAAGATCTTTAGCCACCAATAGCCAACCCGTACGGCTTAAACGGCTTACAAGGTCAATTCCCGTATTTAAAAATATTCTAATTCTAGTCACAATCTCATACCAGGAACAATGAGTGGATTTTTGACAAATTCAGACTGATATCTGAATGTAAAAGATCTTAAAATAACGCGAACTCCCTCGCTGGCCACTATGGAACATTTCAGATGTGTATAGAAATTAGCAGACAACTAATATATTTAAGGTATACAGCAAGAGAGATTATATTTGAATGTATGAACGTCCACAAAAGCTTAAAATGTTACTTAGATTCTTCAATGCTAAAGAAGATACACGTATTACGTGGTAGTAAGACATAGGTACTGCATATAGCTACCACGCTCTCGGTGGTAGGCAACAACATCAGCCGCCGGCATAAGTTACCACCCACCAGACAAAGTCATGCCGCCAAGCGATCCGTCGTGTTCCGGCATGATGTCTGGTGAAGCCGTACGGTGGACGGGTCTGAGCAGTTGTGTTGCGATGTGTGCCGGGTACGATGTGCCTAATGTTGTTGTGTGGGGATTTTGTCGTGGAGGGTTTCCAGATCATCCTCTGGCGCAGCATCGTTGGTCGTGTTGTTGGGTTAAACATTGCATCACCTCGCTCAACTGCCGTCTTCCTTCCTATTCACTCAGCTTTTTTTGAGTGAATAGGCTTAATAAGCTAGTGCGCTTTACCATCAACGATTGCATCACTGCTTACCATCAGGCGGGATTGCAGTCAAGCACTAGCTTATAACTAATAAAAAAAAAAAAATATAGCCCTACAATCGCTATAACCAGGTATATCCTACCTGGTTATAACAGTCCCTATGTATGACTCCGAAGATAATATTGAGCCGCAGTCGGGTACTGCGACTCGTTTACGGTCAATTAAGTCTCTGATAACGTTGGCGCAAGAAACGTTTACCGAAATGAAGACAGCCTACAGCCATTCCATACCTTCCATGAAAAGGATGAAATAAACCTGAAAAATGTTACAAACAAGACTGGAGATGGCAACGTATGCAAGGTAGATGTATTTTCAACCTTACTGGAATACAATAAAGACACTGGTCCATTCTAAAAGAAACCGTATACGTCTTGATAGTGTGAATGCGCCTCGTAAAAGTTTAATATGGAATTCCTCCGTCGAACTTGATACCTCTAGATGATCGATCAGAAACTTCCACCCGCTTTACTATAAGAATTCCTGGATTCATGTTGTCCTCCATATTGTACTTCGTAACATTGTGGTATTGCTTACTAAACTTCACGCATCGTGGCTTACTTTATATGTGTGTAATGTATTATTTAACGTAAGAAAGTGTAGGCAAGATTTTCTTTATATAAATTATTACAAATATTGCTTGCGAATTTCTGGAATTCGGGTAGCTTGTCCTGTATTGTGGAAAGTGTACTAAGAAAATAGAAGGCGTTCGTAATTATTAATCTTTATCATATAGGTAGGAGAGCTGCGGTGGCTGGTATGGTAATGGTATAGGAGGTTCGAACCTCAGGCGCTTTACTTTGTGTGATTTTTTTCATCTCCACTGGTCTCAAAACGGTAAAGGAAAGCACTTGAGAAAAATATCCTAGAGCCAAAACTTCAAAGACATTTGACACCAACCCGCACTGAACCACATGGTAGATTACGGCCCACTGCGACTCACCGAAAGGAGGCCTGTGTCCCAGAAGTGAGATCGTAATAGGCTGATTAAGTTGTTATGTAATTAGATAGATAAGATTTATAATATAATAACATTTCTCCTTGTCATATAGGTTTTATTTTTTCACTTTAAGGGATTGCTGCCCTTTATTTTACAGTTGTTTTTCTTTTTTTTTTCGGATCGAATCATCAAATGACTTCGGAGCGGGAGAAGTGTCATACTTTTACCGACTAAAACCCACCCGTGTTTCTTCACTTGCCTGTGCGACGGCGAGGGCCACGGTTTCTTGTTTACCCGCAACCCTTCGCAGCCGACTCGGGCCTGGTCCATACCGTGTGGCGAGCTGAGGGATTGCAGCCCTGTGTTAATAATAATTACAGCTTGATAACTCCACGCATATTCCGATTTCCCTTTTGAGGTATAGCGCCCTAAAAAATAAACTCTGTCATAAATAAGAGTGGCTAGGCGATTAGCATTTGTTTGAAAACTAAAGAATTTAAATTTGAAAAAATTGTTATCTACAGTTTTTGTAACGCGTGCCAACATACAAAAGCGAGCGTGTAAAAACACGAAATAGCACTTTATAAAAAGTATTGCATTTAAATGCATATAAGATGGAGAATATTTTCAATTCGATTCACTCAAATCAACCTAACAACAAAACACCTCTGCTATTAAGTTGTAGATAGTTAAAACAACATCGGGTTTGGTACACGAGCACTAAACAAATTAATTTTACACACGCAACTGCATTTTTTTACCGCAAATCCGTTTCATCGACATTGCAAGGTCGCATTTGCTGTTGTTTAAATAACGCCTATTATAATACCAGTTTATGGAGTACAAGAATCACTTTTGGACTGAGCTGCTCGCTTTGGGACTGAGCTGCTCGCTCTGCTAAGCATTGTTATTAAGCAATATGCGAAATTATGTTACAATTATGACATTTTAAAAACTGTTTTTTTTTAAATCACTTCATTTTTCATGTCTGGACTTGAAAAAGACATCCATGAGTTTGTTTCGGCTTTTTCTTCTCAGAGTAGTCATTTAGGAAATGCCGGCTGCATCTAGTTTAAAAAATATGACGTGTAAAAGTGATCAGTGATCCTACTTGCTTAATAAACGATTTCATTTCATTTGATTTCACTATTTTCATCCCAATTAACGTTTGGTGACATCTTGGTAGACCTAGACTAAAATAGAGGGTCGAACTTGAGTCCTACCGAAGGGACTGACCCAAGATGATAGAAGATAAGATAATTAGCATTCACATTTAGCAGAGTTGAACAAAAACTAACGTTTTGAAAAAGAGAAGCCATTGCCCATACGGTGGGACAGAGCGAAATTGGTAGATAAATACCAGCTGATAACTTTCCTATTCGAGAACAAATGGCTCGGCACTACTAGCTAGCTTTAATAACGGTCCAAGCTGGTTATTGGCGGAAGAACAAAACTTTATATTATTTCTAGAATTCCCTTCTGATAGAACTGATTCATACTCCAATTTCAATTAGATATCTTATAGCTATGAAATAATACGAACATAATTATCTCTTCCGATGGAGCGCAATAACAACATCATCAAATTGTGTTCCGATTACTCGAATCTAATCAAGTAATCATGTGAATTATTAACAACGCATTAGCTGAAGCAGTGAAATCGAAATCGTAACTATATGTTTTATACGTGGTATATACTTGTACCTATATTTGATGATTTTTGTGTTCATAGTTACCCAAAATCGAAACAAAACTTATAAGTTTGTCTTCAATTAATATATTTTTCTTTTTTTTTTTGTAAAACTTTGGCCCACACTAGGAATTTCTCTTGTATCGTGGGTGCGTTTACAAACATATAAACTCACATACACAAAAAACCAGACCCGGAACAACTACTTTACCTACATACATATATCATACATACATGACATATTAATATGTTTCGATACTTACTCTATTCATAAAAATATAATTACGAGCATAACTTTACATGACTGTGAAGCTTTCATAGTAGACATTTGGAATACGCATAAAAAACAATTGGGCAGCAATTTTTTTTTCAATCAAACTGTTACAAACAACAACTAGTTTCAAATAAAATAGTCTTTTTGAAACCAATTCCACTCACGTTGCAAAAGCGATTTACCAACAAGTCGAACGAACGACACGTCCTCTACATTTCACGTGTATAAAGATCTTCTGAGCTACAGCTGTGTTCAAAACCGCGATGCAAGCAGTGGTAATCATTTGCAAGTTATGTCTACAGATGGCGCTACTCGAGTCTACAAGATATAGCTGTAACTTTATGTTGAAGGTAATTCTCTATATTTTACGCTACGTTCCCATTTTGATCATAACATGCATGTTTTATTAGTTAAGTTCTATTTTTGTCTGACATCATTCTAGAGAAATTGAATTTAGAGTCAGAAATCAAAATTTGCTCCGATATTCCACTTTCATTGCTTCCCATAGCTACCTTGCTTTAATAGATATCTTAAAGTAAGAAAAGGAAAACACGAAAAATAATCCAGAATTAAAAAATGCTTCCCATTAATTCAATGTCACAGCCACGAAGTTTTGAGTGAGTGGGAGGGATTTTCAAGCATAATACGAACCTAAATTTCTTTATCTGAAAAAAGGGGATATTCAGTCTGGGCGCCTTTTAGTTCTACAAATCATTTTGCTGACTGGACATTAAATTAAGACCGTAATTTCTTGCAGCGCGCATTTACATGCCAAAGTAGTCTGTGTTTTATCGACTTTTAACTCAACTGATTTATGCCGAGCTTGGCTTCGGAGTGTTTTAGTTCTCATTTAGGTCTGCTTAACCCGTTGAGTACTCAAGCGTGATTAATGTAATAAATATACGAGAATGGTAAAGATAGTAATTTATAATTTGTTTTGCAATTAATAACTGCGGATTGACTACCGTGAATGTTGTGAAATATTCAATTCCAATGTCACAATTTTGACATTTACAAAAATCAATATCCATTGCGCCCCTTAGACTCGCTCTGTTAAGCATTGTGCGTAATTATAACGTAAATTATTGTAAACATTTTCATTTTTAATGTCTGACTTGAAAATGACTATGATCCCTAAGTTTGTTTTGGCTATTTTCTCTCGGAGGTAGTCAATTAGGAAATGCCGGCTTCATATAGATAAAAAAAAAACATGACGTAAAATAGTGATCAGTGATCCTACTTGCTTAATAAACGATTTCATTTCAGACCTAGTCTATACCAGTCTAATCCAGTAATAAGGGAATACCTGTTTCTGAAATATCTACTATTAACGTCATTATAAACAGACACATAACTGAGAATATATTACCTACTTGTGTATAAAATTCGAAAGAAACTGATATCCCCGCGACCTTGCCGTTCACTACATGTTCATAGGATAGGTATTCGACGGATCTCGTGTTGTTCGATTCGGCTCCGGTTACAGCCAAATGCCAATATCACTCATACAATACTGTTCCAGGAACCATTTTAAATATGGATTTGCGAAATAATACTAAAAATAAGCATCAAATTAATAGTAAAATGGTATATTCATCTGTAGTCAAATAACCAGAATATTAATGTATCATTAATACATACACAAACTTGTACCATTAGTTATCCCCTCTGTGACCTAAAAATGAAGCAATAAGGAGCTCTGTCGAAAATAGGTAAAAGTCGTGGTGGCCTAGTGGTTAAAACACCAGCCTCTCAAGTATGAGTGTGCGGGTTCGATTCCAGGTCAGGCAAGTACCAATGTAACTTTTCTAAAGTTATATGTACTTTCTAAGTATATCTTGGACACCAGTGACTGAAGGTGAAGGAAAACATCCTGAGGAAACCTGGACTTTTAAGCCTGAAATCGCCAACCCGCATTGAGCAAGCGTGGTGATTACGCTCAATCCTTCTCTGTATGAGAGGAGACCTGTGCCCAGCAGTGGGACGGTAAAAAGGTTGATGATGATGAAGGAACTCTGCGCTGCCACAGACAAAGTCGTGGAAATAGCGTAATTTCTGGCCAACTTTTAGTTTAGACATGATTTTTAAGTATGGCTACCAAAAATACGTCAATTTACGTAGGTACCAGGTTCTGACTAATTTGACGGCACTAACCTTGTATTTATCTTCTGTACATTTTTTTTTTTTAATAAAAAGTAGTGAAGTTCAATACGTCGTCATAAATATTTAGTCAGAACAGACACATTAATCGAAATAATTTTGGTTCATCACCATCAATCTTATTATCGTGCCACTGCTGGGCACAGGTCACCTCTCTTACAGCGAAGGATTGAGCATAATCACCACGCTTGCTCAATGCGGGTTGGCGATTTCAGACTTAAAGTCCAGGTTTTCTCAAGATGTTTTCCTTCACCTTGTAATCAGCCATTGGTGTCCAAGATAAACTTAGAAAGTACATATACCTTTGTAAAGTTACATTGGTTACTATTGGTTACCTTGTTTATAATTACGGCTAAATTGTATATGGAATAAGCTAATTAGTATAAAAGGGTTAAGCTAATATTTTATCTACTGTCTTTTTTACTGGCGCCAATATTTGTGACTAACAGCCATAGCTATTATTATATTGGCGCCGATAAAAATTGCATAATCACGTTATTACTTAGCAGTTCGTGATGATGAATATTTTAGGATTAATAGGAGTGGACTATTAAAGTTTGGTAAAACTATTTTAACTATTAAGCGCTAATTTGTTTACAAAAGCAAAGCGTGGGAAGGAGCAGCCACTTAAAGTTCTCGTTAAACCGTCTGAGAAAAATTCTTCACTATAATATTAATCAATATTTTAAAGAGTTATTTAATTTTAATGCTTGAAAAGTAAGTTGTAATATGGAGAAACAGGATTGCCTCTAATAGGGACGTCCCTATTAGAGGCAGTGTTATTAGAGGTAATTATTTTTTTTAGTAATATTAGTCCGTCTTATAGATAATGAATATAATTAAGACACGTATTTTTTATTTTGTCCAAATTACCAAAAACTACTGAGATATAGCGTATTAAAGTTACGGAGTGGGGGCTAATTACGTCACGACGTGGTGCAAAATATACCACGGCGTGACTTCATGCGACATTTCAAATCAATATATCTTCCTAAGTAATTGAATGAAAGAAAAAATGAAAAATACGTGTTCAATATTTTTTATAAATCTATCTGATGGACATTAAATTATTTTTAGCATACAACCCAATTCTCACAATTTCGTCGTTTCCAGTTAAAATAAAATAAAACTAATTGGAAATGGTACCCGTGCTAGGCTTCATAAGGTACATTTCCACTCAAATGAAGGAACTGTAGTGGATTTTAGTAAGTAAAAGTTTCCACGTTGCTTAAGGTTTTGGCAAAGTTTGTTTGACAGTCGGCGGCCAGCCTTAACCAACCCTCCCTGGAATTGCCATTGTTGGTGGGATGACAACTAATAGAAAAGTAGGGAAGAAAAAGATATGTTGTCCCGACATTGGGATAAGAACAGGAAAATGTTTAATGATAAAGATTGGTAAATACATTTCTAACGAAAATTCAACATTCTTTTTCTAGGTAAAACCTCATAGGCATAATAATATTAGCATCTAGCTATTTCTAAGTTCATTGGAACTCAGACTTGTCTGCTACATAATAAAATTTACTGCGCTCTGTTCTAGAAAACAAAAAAAAACAATGTCATGACTATAACATGTTTGAAAAATTCCGCATAGTTTTTATTTGTGGTTTTTTATGATTAAAATAGCTAGTAGATTTAGTAAGGATATTGAATGATAAATTTTAATAATTAATTTCCTGACATAAAAAATTGGTTAAAACAATTCTATATTAATTGGATCATTAGCATTTGAGTGAAAACCAGCCCGCACTGGATCACCGTGGTGGATTATGTCCCGTTCCCTCTCACCGAGAGGAGGCCTGTGGCCCAACAGTGGGAACATTATACGTTGATTATGTATGCATGAGTGAAAAGTGAGATAGAGTTATATAATGTTGATAGAGAATGTTTGTGATAAGTATAATTACTTTACAACAAACGACAGCCTTCGTGACGTAGCGGTAGCGAACGCGGCCGCTGCGCAAGGAACCCGAGCCGGGTTCGATCCCCGCCCAGTGCAAATATTTCTATGCATGAATATGAATATTTGCACTGGTCTGGTCGTGCCTTGGAAAGCACGTTAAGCCGTTGGTCCCGGTTGCCATACGAACATCTAGTTGCAGTCGTTACTGGTTGTTGGAGCCCTCAAAAGTCTAACAATTAGTCTAACTGCAATTACTTAGATATCGCATTCGGGTTGTGGAGGTCAGACGGCAGTCGCTTCACGAAAAATATTGAAGTTTAGCCAAAATTAGCAGTTAGACTGGTAAAGCGGACTCCAGACTCCAAAGCTGATGATGATGACTTTACAACAAAGAACAAAAATAAAAAGTATGAAATGGTTGCAAAACAAACACTCTAATATGGTCTTACATAGAAATAAGATAATGTACATTATGCTGATATATAAAGCGCTGCTTTATATGTACGCCTTGATATCAAAAGATACTACCATTTTTAGATCAACATTAATAAATATTTGGTAGGTCAATATTCTCTTAGATGAAGTGTAACAATGAGTAATGGCAATCGTTAGAAAACGGTTTTGTTCTGCTCAGATGTACAAGGGTTTTTTGGTTTTCGTAAGCAAACATTGCATCGAGGGACAAAAAGAGAAACAGATAGTTAATATGCAGACCATTAAGTAGGGTTTTGTAGATAAAAATAAAAAAAGTTTATAATCATTGAGAAGTGGTAACAAAAAAAGACTATAAAGTAATCTAAAATATCATGATTTTAATTACCGGTAAGACTCAACACACAAAAATCATTAAGTATACCCATACTATAAATTACGTTAACTATTTCATTCAGGAAAATATCGGGAAGAAAATGTTCTAGAACTAAAAGTTCGTGACATATGAAATCCACCAACCTGTACTGGTCCCCTAGTGATGGATTACGGCCCATTTCCTCTTAGAGAATGCCTATGTCCCAGAAGGAAGAACATTAAAGGCTGGTTATGCAACAACAGCCTTCTAACAGCCTTGGATCGAATTTTACTCATCTACTTTCAGTATTATTGAATGTATGTATAGTATTAAAGTTTTAGAAACACAAGTTTGCTCGTGTTATAAAATTCTAGAACCGAAATTTCGATTATATTTTCAATCGTATTACAGTGACTCTACGGATCACGTTGCAGCAATTCAAGGTTGCAGGAGAATATCATGAAGGATCTGCCGTTTTCTTCACATCTTTATTTTCACATTATTATTTTAGTCAGGCAAACGCTGCAATTAGGGAAAAACAACTTCGAGAAGGAGGCAAATAGAAGAATCCAGCTGGGGCACCATTTGGTAAACTTAGTCGGGTATTTTCGTCGCCCATACCCCAATGTTTGAAGACAAAAATCTTCAACCAGTGCGTCCTACTCGTCATGACTTACGGAGCCGAAACGTGGACACTAACGGTCAGACTAGTCCATAAGTTTAAAGTCTCTCAGCGAGCTATGGAGCGGGCTATGTTGGGCGTCTTTCTGAAGGACCGCATCAGAAATGAGGGGATCCGACAGAGAACCAGAGTCACCGACATAGCTGAGAGGATTAGCAAGCTGAAGTGGCAATGGGCTGGTCACATATGCCGCAGGAGCGACAACCGTTGGGGTAAACAAGTCCTCGAGTGGAGACCGCGTCTCGGCAAACGTAGCGTGGGACGCCCTTGGGCGAGATGGAGCGACGACATCAAAAAGGTGGCTGGTAGTGGCTGCCGGAGAACTGCTCAGGATCGAGCTTGTTGGCGTGCCATGAAGGAGGCCTATGTCCAGCAGTGGACGAGTAGGGGCTGATGATGATGAGAGTGTTATTGAGTTAGATCATACGGTTGAGAGTCCGTCAGTGGCAACTAACCTGTATGAGCTTAGCTATTCTATTCAAACTCTTTACTGCGCTGGCGACGGCTACGCTGACATTGACCGTCGGCGTCGGGTTAGTCGACAAATTCGTGCGCTGTAGTGCGGGCTATGCTCAAAGTCTCTTTGAAGAAGAAAATCAGAAATGAAATTATTGGAAAAGAACCGTAGACGACCAACATAGGCGACCGACTTTTATACAAAAACCTACCATTGAATTATAGCAGATGGCAGATGATGATATTCATAATTTTTAATCAAACTCTTTCAAAACAAAACACACGAAATCCATAGGCAGAAATAATTGATGCCGACGTAGACTACTAGTTATTCAATTAAGACGAACCGATAATAATATTCTCAGCCAATTACAATAATCACCGGACTGATGCAATTTTAGATTTTTAACCAGCTCGATTTATTGCTCTGAATGCTCACATTGCCTTCCCCGGGGCTATATTCTGCAACGATAGAGATGAGACTGAGCCTTCTCGTTGAGATTAATAGTATATTATTATGCTTATTAGTGAATATATCAGTATTTCTCTTCGAACAATGCGTGTGGTCACATTGGGATTTTTTTCGATAAATATTTTCTTATTCGTCGTCGTGTAATATTTCATCTTATATGTTTTTCCCCTTACTTCCCCTTTCATATTTTTACACATCCTCATATTTCATTCTGGACTGACGCCAAAATCTGCTCTCCGACAATGACTTGTCTTGAAACGAATTGAGTTCGATTCTTTTCTATGGTATATTCATGTGGGTTTTCATAAACAATAAGCATAGTTAGTTGCTTAAAACATTCTGAAGTTAATGGAATTTATATGAATCTTTAATGCCAAGTTTATCTGAGAGTGGCCTTGTGTAGTTCGTATTAAAATCTGCACTAAATTACAAAATATGTTGACTTTTATAAGTTTGCATATACTACAAAGCTACTAAAGTTACTAAACTAGTTCACGCCTCTGCGTAACCTTTTACTGTATTTATTTTTTAGAATTGTATGTCAAAGCTAGAATAAAATGCAATATGCCTTTTCTAATATTGGCGTTAAATTTTCCCAATATCAAATTCATTTTTCTTCTAGAATTTCCGTACATTCATTACCTACTTTTCGCGAAATCACACTGCTTCCTATATCCAAATACAGTATATTTTATGTACATATGTAAATAAGAAGACACCTCGTATTTTTGTTCATGTTACAACTTGCTTATCATGGTTTTATGTTCCCAAAGGAATTATAAAATTTTCGTCTTAGTGGTTGCCGACGTCGTAAAAAGTACCAAACTCCTACTTGTTTTTGTTCATAATGGTACGGGTTTTGTTAAATTGAACTAAGCCTAGAGTTGAATGTTAGACTAGATACAAAAATCTTTGCATTTTCGCTGAGAAAATCTTTTATATTTTCGTAGAATCACGTACGACAATTTAAAAATTCTCTTCTGTATCAACTTTTTAGCTTGATTTGTCATTAATCAATGAATTTTGCTGTTTCTCAATAAATATAGTAACATAAGGCCATACTTTCGAAATAAATAATGGCAAAAAAATCTGAAAGGCATTGATTGATGTATCACCTTTTTTTATTATTAAATGTCAGTTTATTTACGTGTTTTATGAATGATTAAACTACTAACGCTATCTATACTAACTACATCATGAGGTTAAATCGGACTTGACCGATTTAAGTCTTACTTAAAAGCCACCCACCTAAAGCAAATCTGTTTATGTGTGCCTTAATAGGTGCAAGGTCTATTGATTTATTAGTTGACAGATATTTATTACAGCTATCTATTGTACGTAAGTATCAATTTAATTCAATTAGCCCAATATATTCATAGATTACCATATTTATCTCGTATATACTTTCCTGCGGAGAAATACCTAACAGGATATTGTTCGTATAACATTCGCTATTTGATTTAAATAATCGTTATATAAACATTTTATGTGATTTATTTTATTATTATTTTATCAATAATGTTATTGTGGAAACTCCAATTATTTGCCAAGTTGCATAAAATTCTTCGAAATACCAAATTAGTTACAGAGATGCGTCAATATAAAATTATTTGATTTATTGAAAGCAATTTCAGTAAGATAGTAACAATAGTGACATAATGATATATTTAGGTATACATACTGTATAGTATTTTCCACCTATGCAGAATATAATTGATTATCCTTCAGCTCGAGCGAAAGAATCTCATCTTACAAATCGGTTTACCTCGACAGTAAATGAGCTTGGCTTCAAATTCAATTTAGCAATATTCAATAAGCAGAACTAATGATGAATGACTATTGTCCCTTACGGCAAAAATATTAATTACCATGTTTCTGTGTATAGTTCACGTTTCCTATCAATTATACTTCTAGGTTAATATTATAAAGAGTCATTTGCTTGTTTGTCTGTTTGTATGTAGGAGTCTCTCCGAAATTACTAGTTGGGTTTAAAAAATAAATTTCAGTATTTGATAGCTCTATTCTTGGGGAATTCCGTAAGTTTAATACACTATATTTTTTTATAATAATTATAAACTAGTGCGACTACAATCCCGCCTGATGGTAAGCAGTGATGCAATCGTTGATGGTAAAGCGCACTGGTTTATTAAGCCTATTCAACTAAAAACTTAGGAATAGGAAGGATGACGACAGTTAAGCGAGGTGAAGCAATGTTAAACCCAAGACCAACACGACCAAACGATGCTGCGCTAGAGGGAAATTGATCTGGAGACTCTCCACCAAACTCCCGACACAACAACATTTGACGCATCGTACCCGGCTCACATCGCAACACAACTGCTCAGACCTGTCTTCCATACGGCTTCACCAGACATCATGCCGGAACACGACGAATCGCTTAGCGGCAAGACTTTGTCTGGTGGGTGGTAACTTCTGCCGGCAGCCGATGTTATGGCCTACCACCGAGTATCTCAGTAGTTTTTGGTAATTTCAACAAAATAAAAAATATGGGTCTCAATTTTTTTTACTATCTATAAGACGGACCAGTTTTTTTTTTATTTTTTTTTTTATTTCATACCTTGGATACATCCCTATTTCGTTTTCTTTTTTCCTTTGAGGTATGGAGCCCTAAAAATGACATAATTGTTGAATTGTCATACTTAGGCTGACAAGACAGGTGAATTCTTGACTCTCATTTAAACAAATGTATAATAAAACTTTGGACATAAATGTCAAAACCACACTCTGATTGATATCTGACAATGGTTGGATTGTCGTGACAATAACGATATCATATACATAATTTACATTAAATCAATTTAAATATATTTTCAAACAGATTAACAATACCTAACCCAAAAACTTAAAAACATTGTCAAAATAACTATAGAATGCAGCTGTACTGCTATTATTGAATATATTGAAAACTTTGCTGATCTGTCTATATTTAGAAAAGATATTAGAATCAATTTTTATTTCAAAATATGGCTAATAGTAATATTAGTACCTACTAGGAGTGTCATGATTAATGTATTGCAATGGAATGCGCATAGTTTATCACCAAAACGTTTATTGTTTGAGCATTCCATTCAATTATTAAAAGATGTATTTGTATTTAGTATGTAGTTATGGTCATACAGAGCGACATTGTCATGTCTGGCAAAGTTCTCTAAATAAAGATTTAAAAAAACAAATATTCCTCGGTAGCTTTACATGGCCAATTTTTTTCTTATAACTGAAATTTGTTATTGAGTCTTCTTCGTTTGTAATCGTTCCAAGTATTCATCATTATTACTCTCATTAATCGACCTTTATCCATACTAATATTATAAATGCGAAAGTAACTCTGTCTGTCTGTCTGTCTGTCTGTCCGTCTGTCTGTCTGTCTGTCGGTTACGCTTTCCCGCTTAAACCTCTCAACCGATTTTGATGAAATTTGGCACAGACAATCTTTAGACCCTGAGAAAGAACATAGGCTACTTTTTATCCCGGAAAAAATTGATGTTCCCGAGGGAAATCTAAAAAGCGCGATATAACCGAACTTCTTAACCACTGAACTGATTTTATTGAAATTTGGTACAAAGATAGAGTTGACCTTGAGAAATAACATAGGATAGTTTTGATTCCGAACGTTTTAAGAGTTCTCTTGGAAACGCGATATAACCGAACTCCACGCGGGCGAAAAAGCTTTTATTGATTTCCTTACAACTTCAAAATTCAGCATACGATTTCACGACAGAGCGTAAAACTTCTATCAGACTTGTCGAATAATTCTGTAAATGTTCTGTTTAATTTTCCAAACAAAAAGTTTACTAAACTGAAAAGTGTTTAATTGTCACAACAATCCTACTAATATTATAAATGCGAAAGTTTGTGAGTATGAATGAAGTTTGTTACTCCTTTACCCAAAAACTACTTCACGGATTTAAATGAAATTTGGCACACAGTTGGTATATAACCAGGAATAACGCATAGAATAATCTTTATCCTGATATTCTCACGGGATCGAAGCTTACGAAAGTGAAACCGCGGGGCGCAGCTAGTTTGATATATTTGTAAATTTTCCATCATGGGTTCATGATAATTTTATGGCTTGTTAGTTTTATTAAAGTGGAAAATGTCGAATTGTTACTTTTTGGCATAAATTAAACAACCTAGCTTTATTTAACAGGTGCACAGCTGAACAAATATTAGAATCCCATTACCTGGGCCCTGTTTCTCTAAAGAGAAACAAGACATTTCAAGAGAACGAAGTCGCGAGCAAAAGCTATCCTTATTAATATTATAAATCGGAAAGGGAGTTTGTTTATTTGTTTGTTCCGCTTTCACGCCATAACTTCTGAACCGATTGCTTTAAAATTTTGCAGTCCTATAGTTAGAAGTCCGGATTAAATAATAGGGTACTACGGTTTTTATCCCGGAAAAAATGATATTCCCCAGGAAAACAAAAATATTGTTAGCTTCATACCAGTTCGGTGATAGATGGTGTGTGTCGTTTTAGACAAGGTGCAAACGAATATGCACATGTAAACTTAGAAGCTAAATGATACGATAATTAATCCCCGATAATGAGGAATCTAAAAAACGATCTAACCGAATTCCACGCGAGCGAAGCTGCGGGCGGAAAGCTAGTTTTTAATGATTTAGCTAAAAGTAATAGAAACAGGTGGAACGATATAGCATTGACCTTTACCGTGTCATGAGTTTGCCTATGACTAAAACGTTTATGGCCAAACTTCGGCTGATCTTACCAAATGTCAGGAACTCTGACTAATGTGGTATATTGCGCACTGACATGTCAAATGACGTATACTAAATAACATATCATAAATATGTTTTGACTTTCTTAATGACCATGATCGACACGGCAATGAACCAAACTGATTTGTCTTATAATGCAGTCGTTAAAGATAATAATAATGTTGCAGACTTATTAATTGTCTGAGTACTATTTAAAACGTGAGCTTGTATTCATTTTAATTATGAAAGTCATTGTAAATGCAATTCATACGTAATCGTGAAGGCCTTTAATCAAATAGTTTGACTTCCGCATGTTCCAAGATTTTCTCTACGATCTCAAAGTGACCTTGGTTATGAAAAGTACAATTTACATGAAAAGCATTAGAACAGAAGCTGAGACTAACCATTCATGAATGTCATCTAACAAAATAAATTCTTTTCGAGAAGGTACTATTTCACGAGCCACGACATCGTCGTAACTGGCCTACGATTGCTATCGCAAAAATTATAAAATTCTTCGTATAAATATTTATCAGCCCACATTATTGGGAAAAATCACAGTATCGTTTCACTTAGGTATGTATTTCTGATACATGTATTCAATAGAATGTCAATTCCCGCGGTAAATGCTTGGCTCTTGGTTGCACCGCTTCACGGCGCTCGGCGGTAGTTCGTGCCGCGTCTGACAGGTGGCGCAACCTACCGTATCATGGCGCCACACACCTACGGAATTTATTATTAACGTGTGGGCTTCCTCACGACCAAGAACACTTCGATTTATATTCAAATTTAAATACTCCCATATCTTGGAAACTTTTCTAAACAAGAAATCGAAACAATAGAGTTCATGTAAGCATTCTCAATAGTTTCCAGTTATTAATAAAATTGTTAGCCATATTCATTTACGAAACCATAATTAAACGCATAATAAGTGATACCTATATATTAATCAGGAAGCCGTAAGTCACATAAAAACTAGCAGTATCGCAGACAGGAAGCCCATCGAGCGCCTGCTGTTCGTAACAGTGGAATGGACGGGGAATGAAAACTTAATTTTGTATGTCACTGTTGCTGCCTGACTTACTTGGCCAGCGAAACCGCAAGGTTTGGCAAGATATTTGGACAAAATAAAATTATTAAGTTATTAGTAAGTAATAAAAAATTACGTTGTGATTTTCGATGAAACAATATCAAATAGTTCAAGACAAAAGCACAGTATAAAAATCATACAGTAGGTCGACGCCTTTGAACTCGTGTAAAATGCCGACATCGTCTAGACAGTAACGCATAGGCCGGGGTTGTCACAAATAAACAATATTTATGAAATTATTTATATATTGCAGATCAACAGCGATAGCTGTATTATATTTAAATAATTTGCTATTTTTACTAAGGTAACAACTCGATGTAGATTTAAGTTATTTAGATGGCATTTTCGTAACCAGCACCCCAATCAACCTCGGAATTAACACCCATATCATATTAATATACATTTATATTGGCGTCCGCCATCTTGGATTTCAGAAAGGATAGCTTTTTCGTAACAAGCAGCACAATTATATTTACTTAATTGACGCCCATATTAAATTATGAAAAAATTATGTCCGCCATTTTGGATGTCAAAAAGGATGGCTTCTTCGTTACAAGCACCCCAATTATACTCAAAATTGACACTCATATCAAATTATAAAACAAACAAATAAAAAAACAAACACGTGTTAGCCCTTAATGATAGATACCGAGCTACGAACATCGTTTTGTTCGCAGCTCGGGTGCTGCTTACCCGCGTGTCGTCCCTTACACCCCGCACGATTGCTCTGTCTAGACGTCTTCGTCGGACGACTGTATGATTTTTTAGACTGTGACAAAAGTAAGCTTTTGACAAAAAGCTTTGAAAGAAAACGTGCAGACGGCTTTCGCAAAACTCAACGCAACCATTATTTCGGTCTAGTCGCTTTTAACCAATTTGCCAGACCCCCGCTGTTCGTTGACAGCTACGAAAGAAATATAAATCACTGACCAATCACGTCGCCGCGCCGGATTCAATATCCAAACGTTCGTTCCTAAGGCGAGATCATATTCAAGATGCGACCCTTGTGAGCTGTCAGCGATGTCACTATAGAAATGCTCTTAGTATACATTGGACCAAGTTTTCTTGACAAGCTCTTAGCTCGAGTGGTTCTTTACATTACCATGCCGTAATATCATTCTCGTATATTCATATATAATTTCAGGCCCTATAATCTTCAAGTGGAGTGTAGGGTAGTGATAAATTACTAAACTACGATTGCCTTACATAATGTTTGGCAGTTACATTGAATCGCTCAGTAGCCTATAAGCCTCCCATTTTTTAAATATTTTATTTTCAATAATTATTTTGTGATAAGCTCGTGAAATATAGTGCATGATATGTACACTACCAAAGTCCCTTAGACCTTAGTTATTATCTAGGTATGCAATAAAAATATCCTGTTTTTTTGTTCTCATCGTGTACAAATTAAACGTCAATACTTCACATACTTTATGAAACCCAATTTTTTATACCACTTAAAGTTTTTGTGCCATTCATACTCAGCATAGGTAGTGCTACTGTTAAATGGAAGTCAGTAAACAACATAGCACCAAATAGATTTATAAATAGTTGTTACCTTGAGATCCTGTTCGAACTCTCGGCGTCACTTTGACATTCCTTATATCAGATAGCACTTACCACTTGCTTTCAAAAATTTTATTTCCAATGAACAGTTCTTTGACAACCACCTCTTTCATAAAAGTTGGCCAAAGTAAATTAGTGATTAGCGACTGTTTAAGCTTAAATTTTTGATGTTTTACTGTCACTCAACTTAATTGAAATTTATTTATAAAACCCATCTTAGTACCAACTAATTGAGTTGTGGAGGTGTGATTGGCAGTCACTCCACGTTAAATAATGGTAATTAGATGAATCCGATTTGACTGAACGCCGACCCCAATACAGCAAAAAAGCTAGGCAGGTGATGAGTTGCGAAACTGGAACAAAAGTACCAGTCACGTCCAATGTGCAGGTATTTTGTGAAATTTCAAATCAATCTCATATATCTAGTGGGTTTGTTAATCAATGCGCCGTATGAACTGTATCAGATTATTTGGTTGCGCACGAGGCCGCGGCAGGCACGACCGAGTCAGGCTCTCCACTCCATCACCTCACAGACAATGCGATTGATGCAAACCCTTGAGCACAGGTTGCAACACCAATTCCTTAGCATTTTGGCGCTAAACACAACTTATTAGCTAACTCAGCAATTTGATTAACCTCGCCAGGAGGTAAATGTGTCAACGATAATGCACTTTGACTTATTCATTACACACTCACGCCTCTTAGGTATCGTACCTTAGAATGTTAAAAGCAATCTTGTACATATCTTGTTCCTTGTATTGAGATCGTATTTTGAACACTTTGCCAAACATTTTTACGTGATTTTTCCAGTATGATGCACCTATCTATACTAATATATAAAGCTGAAGAGTTTGTTTGTTTATTTGTTTGTTGGAACGCGCTAATCTCAGGAACTACTTGACCGATATTAAAAATTATTTTTACGTTGGATAGCCCATTAATCCAGGAAGGCTTTAGACTATATATCATCACGCTGCGACCAATAGGAGCGGAGCATAACTAACTCCACGCAAACGAAATCGTTGGCGGCCGCTAGTATGATATAATATTCATTGACACAGTAGAATCACGTAAAGCTGTCCCATTTTTAAAATAGGGGCTATGCGACTATACGTAAGGATTAGGTAAAAAAAAAAATATTACATACTACACAAATCCTGGTATTCATATGGGACACATTTTCCTACTCTAGAGTGTTGTTTTTATTTTATAAATACAGTACAATCTTTTCCGATAAGCATATAGCATTTTTAATGATTTCACTTTACATACAAAATGATACGCTCTAATCGGGTTGGTAACAGACTCCTTTCAGATCAAGGTTTATTACATACTTGATATTGATATTTTTACCCGCGTACATTGCTCACGCATGCAAATGAGATCAGTCTAGTCTAAGGCTAATGAAAATGTCTGCATCACTATTTTATTAAGAATGCAAATGTTATTATTAACCGAGCAAATCAATATTTAATGAAAATTGTATTGGTTTTTAGGTCTGCTTCACAGTAATTAACAAATTCCATGCAACAATTACGGTGTTTGACGCCCTGGTAATCATCACTTTTCCGTTCATTCCGTTACTTCGCCACGCAAGGAAATAAGGCAATACTCACCTAAAATTTCAATGAACCGTGACCATTACTTTGCATAGCAATAATTTAATCTTGCACAAATACTCTTAAGTATTCCTAGGCGCACGACGAATCTTAATTTTCCAAATAGTGTATCAGAGAGTAGCAGAGAGACCTCTGTGTTTCTCTTTCGTGGTCATGTAAAGAGTGGAACGGGTGGCGCGACGGTCGCAAGGTCCCCGAGCGGAGAGACTAAAGGCGCAGGCGCAAGCACGCCGCAAGTCTCGCAAGTAAAAGTAACTTTTAACAATACCTTGGCGGCGCTTGCGCGCTGCGTACGTCAGTTTTGCCAACTCAAGCCGCGCGTCAACATATCGCTCTTTTACTTTTCGGATATCGAACCAACACTAGTGGCAGTTCGTACACTATTAAAAAAATTTTCCGCTACGTGTCGCGTTCAAATATTTTCGGTGTTTCCTATTGGATAATTGGATGTGATTTGCTAAAACTTTTGTGAATTATTTTATAACGTTGCAACCATTCAATAACGTTAATGAGAATTTGAATATTTTGTAGTTGTTGTACTTGCCGGCAATATTGGATGTTACGCTCACTTGAACGTAAGTATTTTTTATAA
>JADWQK010001564.1:0-12130 GCA_017933935.1 Sesamia nonagrioides | reverse complement strand
TTTACTAACTAAAACCCACCCGTGTTTCTTCACTTGCCGGTGCGACGGCCAGGGCCACGGTTTCTTGTTTAACCAACCTGCAACCCTGACCCAGGAAGCATCGGTCTTCATGGACACCGTCACATGTGGCGTATATGTCACCTGTCACTGATACAATTATTTTTTACCTACAAAGATGAAATTCGCAAAACACGTACTTTTTTGTATAAAACTGTCGGGTATCAAGGATGCGTTCTCTCGGCGGCCTTACTGTAACAATTTTGTTAAGAACAAAGTTTTGATAGCATTTCAAATATTAGAAATCATTAAAAATATTTTAACTGCCCAAAGATAATAAGGAATATTGCACATTTTCACTCACATTTATTATACAAATTCTAAAGTCAGCCGATATCAATTCAAACTAAAATTATTCTCTTAGCTTTTTAAACATAACAGTATCTTTGTTTATCCATACTAATATTATAAATGCGAAAGTAACTCTGTCTGTTACGCTTTCCCGCTTAAACCTCTCAACCGATTTTGATGAAATTTGGCACAGACAATCTTTAGACCCTGAGAAAGGACATAGGCTACATTTTATTCCGGAAAAATTTGATATTCCCGAGGGAAATCTAAAAAGCGCGATAACACCGCCGGCGAAGCCGCGGACGGAAAGCTAGTATTACAAAATTCAATAAAAAAGAACAAGAAATTAAACGGCAATTTCGTCCACATCATGCTATCAATACGAGCCCACTATGCGCCCAGCGATTCATTCACGCCTACGATTGCCAAAACGTTCAGTGTTGCCTCAAACACAATTATAAGATACAAGGAAACTTTAATTATTTCATTTCTTTGCTGATAACCAGCTTACTTCCCTATTCGTCGCATTTTCCGTGACGTAGGCACATGTAGTTTATACCTAAAATTATTAATATTCTCCGGATTCTCTTCTTCACGAACTAAATTTAATCTAAGTTTAATGCATCTTTTTTCTTTTCTACATATTTCTTTAAGAAAAGGACAGAAGATAGACTGTTATTTTAGACCTGTCAAATTAGTCCGCTTCTGACGTAAATGGGCGTATTTTTGGTCGCCATGTTTATAATCGCGTTTAAACTGTCTATGGAGCAAGCTATTGAGTATCTTAATTTGGAAAAGATATTGGAATTTTACAGTTCAAACTGAAAATAAAGGTTTATGGTATGCTACATACAATGTTTCAATAGGGACCATACCATGGTTCTGCAAAAGTAATACTTACATTAACAGGAAATTTTACACAACTATTTTAAGGCTTCGTTTTGGTCATTGTCATTTAAATTATCATCTCTTTCGTCTGAAAATGGCCAGCAGTCCCCAATGTGAACACTGTAACTCCCAGGCAGATCAAACCTTGGATCATATCTTTTTCGAATGCTCATCTTTTGGCATAAAAGTATAAAAAAAAAATAAATCAAAACAAAAAGACGTTAATATATGCATATGACGAAATGGTATATAAAAATAAAGAAGTTAATTTTCTTATACCAACTAAAGGAAAATTAATTACTGAAGAAATGGCAGCATGGTCTCTGACCCTAGCCGGTTCCAAATGGAACAAAAAAAAAAAAATTGACAGGATTACACTAAAATGTTATCTTCTATCCTTTTCTTAATGAATTATAAAAAAAGATGCACTTAACTTAAAATAATAGAAAGTAAGTAAAACAGCAGCCTCTCAAGTATGAGGGTCCGGGTTCGATTCCAGGTCAGGCAAGTACCAATGTAACTTTTCTAAGTTATATGTACTTTCTAAATATATTTTGGACACCAATAACTGATTACAAGGTGAATGAAGGAAACGACGAAAGAAAGAAAAAGCGTTTATTTGCGTTAAATATGACGCAAAAGGTTACAAGAACACAAAAAATAAAAAATTGCTGAAAACATCTTGAGGAAACCTGGATTTTAAATCTGAAATCGTCAACCCACAATGACTAAGCGTGGTGATTACGCTCAATGCTTCTCTGTACGAGAGGAGGCCTGTGCCCAGCAGTGGGATGATAAAAAAAACGTTGATGATGATGATGAAGATATAGTCCCTGACCATCTTGGAACACAAGTTAAGCCAGTAAGTCCAAGTAAGTCCAACCAGCAGCAATGGATAGGGTAATTACGAAACATGGGTACTATCAGTAGCAATGGGTTTCATTTTGACTGGTCAACAACATCCATTGTGATATTTATTTTGATGAGCAAACACATTTCTCGAACATATACAATATGTAAAGAAAACCCTGTCCGACCCATAAGGATAATAAAGGTTAGGTAAACACTTGACCAAATATAATATAAAATTTTACATAATCATCATAGTAACAATATTAATGAATTTTGAAATAATCCTTTTTTCCCGGGAATTAATTCCAATTTCCCCGAAATTTGGTAATTTTTAAAAAAGTGACAACACCGGTATTATTATAAGCGAATAGCGACGCGACCACGTCACAGGTGCCGCGTGCCCTGCCCCCCGCCGCCCGCGGAAGGGGTTGCTTATCGCACATGTATTAAGTTACCTTTTTTTGCGAAATAATATTTATTTTTTTAGGGGGATTTTTTTTAAGTTTAGCCTGTCTTTGTGGGCATTAGTAGAATCAGTTATCGATACCTAACAATACCTTCACGGATCGGACAGGGTTTTATTTACATATTGTAGAGTAATGAATTCGTAATGTGTTTCAAAATTTTAGTTCCCAATTTTTAGTTGTATATATTATAAGTATCTATATATTTTAGCAATAGCATGTATGTGGATATGGCTTATTTAAGTATTTGCTAAGAGAGTTTTTCCCTTATCATTGTTTTCTACTAAAGCATCCGCCATGTAATCTCTTCACCACCCGTGGTTGATTTGTAGAGAACGCCTAAGGCATTAAGTGCGCCCCTGTACATTTCGTTATGCGAATAAATAAAATAGATATACAACGTGTAACATAAAGGGTGTATACATAACAAAGGCATGGCATCTTTACATGATATCAAACGATATTGGAAGGGTTTTTTAATCCTATCTTTTTATGTTAGGAAGTTATGAGGAAAAACACCGCCTGTGATAGGCTACTATCATACTAGTCGCGCAGAGATATTGAAGACATTTATCGGATTTTGGCACGTAATGTGACGGGTAACGAGTAGCTATTAACGTATGTAGTGTACTGCCACGTTTGTTATGATTTTATTTTAAGAAACACACGAAACCGAAAATTTGGTACCAATTTTTTGTGTATTTTATTTTGAGTTGAAACCCTTCCGATATCGTTTGATATCATCTAAAGATGCCATGCCCTTGGTATGTATATACCCTTTTTGTTACACGTTGTATAAAACATGCAAAATCATCATTATTTTGTGCCTGAGTGTCACGCTCATTTTCATTGGACTTTTAAAATGTTGATACTTATAGTGTTGTTTACTAAATAAAAGTGCGTGATTTAAGTAGTAAAAAGTACATTCAGTAAATAATTATTAAAGAACAGTGAAATATCGCAGCACAGTGGCCACATCATGACTTTGTCCCAAACCTCCCTCGTAAGACGGTTCACGCGGCCGTCTTTTTCGACATGAATAATTCATTACGTGACATTGGCTAAATGCACAAACCGTGCGAAGCCGAAAAAAGAAAGAAAGAAGAAAGACATATAGATTCCAATTGATAGTGACATGTAGCTCCTTACGTGATTAGACTGCTGGTGATGTCGGCCAACTTGTCGCAACGGAAGTGGGGTATAATTGTGAAGCTATATTGTACCGCCCATCCTGCCATCTGTGTCTCAAAAAGTACAGTCAAAGTGACCTCTGTACGGCCACATATGACGCCGTAGAAATGGCAAAGTTATGAGCCAAAAAGATATAAAGTTCATTCGTGCTAACGAACACAAAGAAGAGAGAATAATATTATCATCATCCTTTTTATCGTGTCACTGCTGGGTACAGGTCTACCTCTGAGGCGTGGCGATAGCGAACGCGGCCGCTGCACAAGGAGGCGCATGTTTGATCCCCGCGCAGTGCAAATATTTGTATGCATGAATATGAATATTTGCACTGGTCTGATCGTGCCTCTAGTGGCAGTCGTTACAGGTTGTTGGTGCCCTCAAAAGTCCAACAATCGGGCCAAATTGAAATGTTTCGATATCGCCTTCAGGTTGTGGAGGTCAGACGGCAGTTGCTTCACGGAAAATATCGAAGTTTAGCCAAAATCAGCAGTTGACTGGTAAAGCGGACCCCAGACTCCAAAGCTGAAAAAGCTTCGGATGCGACTGGGATTAACGCTGAGATGAGGATGATGATTGCTGGGCACAGGTATCCTCTCATACAGAGAAGGATTGAGCGTAATCACCACGCTTGCTCAATGCGGGTTGGTGATTTCAGACTTAAAGTTCAGGTTTCCTCAAGATGTTTTCCTTCACCTTGTAATCAGTAATCGGTGTCCAAGATATACTTAGAAAGTACATATAACTTAGAAAAGTTTAACTGGTACTTGCCTGACCTGGAATCGAACCCGCACACTCATACTTGAGAGGCTGGTGTTTTAACCACTAGGCCACCACGACTTAATAATATTAGAGGGATCAAAACTGGCCAAGTGCGAGTCGGATTCGCACACGAAGGTTTACGTAATATTTGATACAGTAGCAGAACAATCAAAATTTCAACTGTATAAGTAACTGTCACCTACCGGGTGCCTAAGGGGTGGGTGGAAATCCTCCGGTGGGTGTCGTAAGAGGCGACTAAGGGAACTCACACCATGGAAGCGGGCAGCAGCGCTTCTCATGTGGAATATCAAATTCCGATCCTCAACCCGCTTGCCAAGCATGGGGACTATGGAAACGCCTCCCAATGGAATGAAAGATTTGAATGAAAGCCTTGGGGAAGGCCTTTATCCAACATAAATATTGGCGACACGATTGGCTCAGTGGCTGAACGATTTATTGCTGCGCTGTGTGTCGCGGGTTCGATTCCCGCACGGAACAAACTTTTTTATTTGTATAGCCTACAATTAGTTGTTCCGAGTCTGGCTGTTTGTGTATGTGGCTTTATATGTTTGTAAACACACCCAAGATACGGGAAAATCCTAGTGTAAAAAATGAAGATTTTACAAGGGGTGATCATAATGCGAGCAAACGGACAGACAGACCGTGGTCTCTTAGATATGGGGTCCTGTTTTTATTTACCCTTTGGAATCCAAAAGTATCACATATATGTAATCTATTTTTGTGCCAAATTGCATCCAAATCCGAATATATAAATTACATCTCTGATTTATTAAAAACACAGTAGCTTTTTCGTTGTTGAAAAATAAACATAGAAATATAAAGCTTTCACATTTATTATACAGTATGTTAACTAACAGAGGGCGTTCCCGTTAACCGGAAATAGTATAGCATACATACATGCTAAAAAAAATATTTCCATTCGAAAACAAAATGTTTTTAAAATTTTTCCAATAAGAAAATATTCAATAAAAATTTTAAATTGACATGTAAAAGAAACACACTGTACACGCGAACTTGAAAGACGGCAACGTCGCAATTTATTTATACATGACGACTACTATTTTGATTTAAAACAGGAGGTTTCAAATTTATTTCCAATTAAATTTTTTTTTTATTCGGATTTTTTTATGCTTATTTTTCTATGCTGATATTTTTATTTTAATCTATTAATGATATATATTAACGAGTTTAAGGGAACGCCCTCTGTTATTTAACATACTGTATTTATGGTCAGGTTTAATAAACATTGCTTCTAGCTAGGTGTTTAAATCCTAATAGTTTCAAAAATGGAACAATGAGAAAAGATAAAAGTATCAAACTATATGGTAATTGCGTAACACACTATCAGTAGCAATGGTTTTCATTTTGACAGTTCAACAACATTCATTGCGTCATTTACGTTGTTGAGCGGACACATTTTTCAAATATATCGAGCAATGGATTAGCAATATTTAATAATTAATAGTATATTACGCAATTAGGGTGCTGATTCGCAGTCTTTCTAAGTCGAAAGGAGGTTTAAAATTTAAAAATAAATGTATGTGGAGGCATGAGGAACAGGGAGTAAAGTTCACACATCCTCCATAGCATAGAAAAGGGAGGATCCTCCGACCAGACAGGTGTTCAGTCTGGCGGGCACTTTCCCAACGGTTGAAGTTGGGAAGTTGTATGTATGCTAATTGCACGGTAAACTCTGCTTGCGAGATGTAGAATTCGTGTGACGTCAGTATGACGCGTTGTTTGTTTGTTGCGTTTTGTAGATACCGCTACAATGTAGTTAATTTTAATTTGATTAGCAAATGAGCTGTAAACTTCAACGGGTTGGATTCACGGATGGATAGAAAGAAGTGGGAACGATTTCCGTGTCTCATAACCAATTGCATAATTGTTAACACTTAACTTTCTCTGCAATATGTAATGAAAGATTCATTAGAATTTATTAACATTACACAAGTAAAGTCGTGGTGGTTAAAGCACCAGCCTTTCAAGTATGAGTGTGCAGGATCGATTCCAGGTCAGGCAAGTACCAATGTAACTTTTCTAAGTTATATGTACTTTCTAAGTATATCTTGGACACCAATGACTGATTAAAAGGTGAAGGAAAACATGTTGAGGAAACCTGGACATTAAGTCTGAAATCGCCAATATATGAGAGGAGACCTGTGCCCAGCAGTGGGACGATAAAAAAGTTGATGATGAATGACACAAGTTTCTACTAAACAACAAACTTAATATTTTTTTTCTTATCGAAGCTTTTTAGGGTTCCGTGTCTCGAAAGGAATAAACGGAAACCTTATACGATCATTTTGTCGTCCGTCCGTCCGTTTGTTGGAAAGAGAATTGATATCAAATTCGTCGAAAATGGAGTGATAAAAGTAATAAAATACACACTTTCTTACTTAAATATTAAATATTTGTTGATATTATAAATTTCTTCATTACTACCTACTGAAGCGAGAGCATTAAAGCAGCTATGTTAAAAATACATAAATCTACAGTAATGTTGTGTTAAAAGTTGTACAACGCCACGAATTTGTCGTCGTGCGCTGACCTGGATCGGATGGCATGTCTTTTGCTTCCTGGTAACTAGGCTAAAAATGTAGCAAATTATTATTATGTCTTACTTTTGCTTCTGTCTGGAGTTGAATGGAGAGAGCCATTGATAAAATATTAAACAGATACGATATATTCTAACAAACAGACCAAAAAAAAAATGTGCCGAACACAGCAGCAGCACACATGCATATTTTTATTCGGCATACATTGGTACAGTGTGAGTGAGATGGGGCGCAATCTAAAGCATAGAGAAGAAAAAGATGGCTAGTGTTTGTCGTTTGCGCTGTTAGTGTTTTGTCGTTTGTTTTTACGAGTGTATCGAGAGTGACTAAAGCGAGATACAGGACTTACTTCCTTTTGTACGCTTCATTTTTAGTGCGCTAGTGACATATCATACCTACGGCTGCCAAACGTGGACCTACGATCAGAAAGCAAGTCACAAAGTCCAGACCACCCAGAGAGCAATGGAAAGGAGCTGCCTGAACTTAAAGCTAAAAGACAGAGTAAGAAGTACAAAAATTCGGAAGATCACCATGGTAAAGGATGCTCTGCGTTTTGCTAAAAGTTTAAAATGGAGGTGGGCTGGCCATGTCGCCAGATACAAGGACAATCGTTGGACAATTAATATCACAGACTGGAAAGGACCATATGGTAGGAAAGCTAGAGGTCGTCCGAACGCTCGGTGGCAAGATGAGATTGTGGCCACCGCAGGTAGAGACTGGATATCCACCGCCAGAGACAAAATTAAATGGAATTCTTTGGAGGAGGCTTTTACCCTAAAGGGGGTCCACACCATTTGATTTATAACAATGAAAATAACAATATCTTGCACCAATTAATGTATATATTTTTATTTAAAAAAAAAAAAACAATATATATTTTTGAATTTAATTAACTGATGTATAATTTTATTAATGGAATTACATATTAATATCACTTGATTAATTGTGGAATGTAATAAAGCTGTATTATTATTATTATTATTAGTGACATATCTACCTTAGTTTAATATTTTATCAATGGGAGAGAGCAAAAAGAGTTTTCCTGTTGAGTCAATCACCATCGTCTGGCATCTAATATGTAAAACAATTTGACATTTCAACTAGAAAACGTCATTTGTTATAAAAGTAAACAGGTTAGAAATATCTCTGCAGTGCTTAGTTGCTGTCTGTTTCATTACGAAATCCATGCAGAAAAAAAATAAACCCAAGAACACGTCCATAGGTAGGTACTAATTTTGAATTCGTATTATGCATTCCAATTTCAAATTTTTGACACACACTTTATCTGAAACTCAGTTACTTGTTGATCCGCTTGGTGGCGCCCCCAGCGTAGTGACTGCTGTTCAACAACTAAACACTTCATAATAAAAACCTTTTCGCTCCATTTGCTTTCAAACTCGTATCCTTTTTATACTCGTGGGTGTCTAGTAAACGCCTTTAAAAGTCGTCTTGCATCACCCTGCACCGTTGTTGCCTACAAAACCGTTCTGAATACATCCATTGATGAAACCACTGAATATGTAGGAGCCTTTTGAGCAGATGCAGCCACGCACGACGAGAGATGCTGATAAATATTCAGTGGAATATCATTATTGTAATTAGAGGAGGTTGGAACTTGATTGTATTCACGAAGATTACTCGATTTAGTTGTTAAGTAACTAGCTTGTACATCAATATAAAAATAACAATAGTCCAAATCCACTACCGACCCCAATTTCCTTGTTCACTAAGAAAATTTAAGTTCAATGCATCTTTTTCTTTCTAAGTATATAATTAAGAAGAGGACAGAATATAAAATATTGCTTTAATCCTGTCAAAATTAAATCATTTATTTCAATTTTTTTTTTTATTGGTTTTAAACTAGTGCTTGACGGGTTGAGTGCGGGGCCCCGTGTGGTACCGGGCCTAAGTGTACCAACCCATATCCTCCCGTGGGTGTCGTAAGAGGCGACTAAGGGAAATCACCAGGGAAGCGGGCAGCGGCGCTTCTCCTGTGTAATATCAAATCACTGCGATCCCCAACCCGCCTGCCAAGCGTGGGGATTATGGCAAACCCCCCCAATGATGCACACGATACAGCCCAGGCCCCTAGTCCCCGGCAGCTCCGCTATTCCAGTCTACGATAGCGGACTTGGTTACGGCGGAGCAAGGGGTGCTAAGAATCTCCGGCAGAGATCCGGCTACCATCACAAACGACGACCTTTGGCCCTGGCAACATTTAACACGCGCACACTACGGACCGATGAGAAGATTGTCGAACTGGAGGAAGAACTGAGCCGGTTGCGCTGGGACATTGTGGGGTTATCTGAAGTCCGAAGAGAGGGAGAGGACTCGATAATCCTGAAGTCTGGCAACCTGCTCTATTTCCGGGAAGGCGACCAGCTGTCCAGGGTGGTGTCGGGTTTATTGTCCACAAGTCCCTCGTGAACAACGTGGTTAAAGTCGGGAGCCTTTCGACTCGGGTGGCGTACCTTGTACTGAGAATAACAAAACGATATTCGTTAAAGGTTATACAGGTCTACGCCCCGACGTCTAAACACTCTGACGATGAGGTGGAGGCTATGTATGAGGACGTCAGTAGAGCCATACATTCCTCCAAAACCCACTACACCGTTGTCATGGGGGACTTTAACGCAAAACTGGGCATGCGAGAGGCGGACGAGACGAAAGTGGGGCAATTTGGAGTTTGAAATCGGAATCCCAGAGGTCAGATGCTAATGGATTTCATGGAAAGGGAAGGACTCTTTGCGATGAATTCTTTTTTCAGGAAACCATTGCACCGCAAGTGGACCTGGCTCAGCCCCGATGGTCAGACCAAAAACGAGATGGACTTCATAATGTCAACGAGAAGGCAAGTGTTCAACGATGTCTCCGTGATCCATGCGGTAAAAACCGGGAGTGATCACCGTATTGTTAGAGGCATCTTGAACCTCAACATTAGGCTCGAACGCTCTCGACTTATGAAGTCTACGCTTCGTCCAGCGTCAACACAACTCCAAAACCCCGAGAGCTTTCAGATCGAACTACAAAACCGCTTCGAATGCCTCGGTGAATGCGTAGATGTGGACGACTACAACAACAGGTTTGTGGAAACTCTCCAAACGGAAGGGTCTAAGTTCTACAAAACCCTCCGTTCAAAAAGACAGAAGAAGATCTCCGGTCCACCCGCCGGCTAATGGAAGAAAGACGGGAGGTGATCTTAAAATCCCCTGATGACGCTTCGCGCATCAGATGCCTTAACAGACAGATCTCAAAGTCTCTGACTCGCGATATACGCCAATTTAATACAAATTGTATTAAAGAGGCTATCGAGCGGAATAAAGGCTCCAAAGTATTCGCACGAGAATTGTCTGTTGGACAGAGTCTACTTGCGAAGCTGAAGACTGGGGATGGTAGGATCGTCACTTCCAAGCCCGAGCTTTTGGGTGAGATCGAGAAATTCTACGGAGAGTTATACACATCAACACACGCACCTGTTGTAAGCCTGGCTAATGATCCTAGAGCCAGACTAACCCGACACTACACCGACGATATCCCGGACGTCAGCCTGTACGAGATTGGTATGGCCCCGAAACAGCTCAAGAACGATAAGGCGGCTGGAGATGATGGAATTACGGCTGAGCTTCTGAAAGCGGGTGGCAAACCGGTTCTTAAAGCGCTTCAGAAGCTATTTAATTCCGTCATTCTTAAAGGCGAAACGCCTAAGGCGTGGCACAGGAGCGTGGTGGTTTTGTTTTTCAAAAAGGTGACAATACCCTCCTGAAAAACTACAGACCGATATCCCTCCTGAGCCATGTCTACAAGCTGTTTTCTAGGGTCATCACGAATCGTCTCGCTCGCAGGTTTGACGACTTCCAGCCTCCCGAACAAGCAGGCTTCAGAAAAGGCTTTAGCACCATAGACCACATTCATACGCTGCGGCAAGTTATACAGAAGTCCGAGGAGTATAACAAACCACTATGCTTGGCGTTTGTGGACTATGAGAAGGCCTTCGATTCGATTGAGACTTGGGCGGTGCTACAGTCTCTCCAGCGGTGCCAAATTGACCATCGATACATTGGGGTGATAAAAGTGTTTGTACAAAAACGCCACCATGTCAGTCCGTCTCCAGGATCAGGACTCGAAACCGATCCAACTGCAGCGTGGAGTGAGACAAGGAGATGTCATATCTCCTAAATTGTTCACTGCTGCGTTGGAAGATGTCTTCATGCTCCTGGACTGGAAAGGACTTGGCATCAGCATCAACGGCGAGTACATCACTAATCTCCGTTTCGCAGATGATATCGTGGTCATGGCTGAGACCCTGGAAGACTTGGGCAAAATGCTCAATGACCTCAGCAGAGCTTCCCAACAGGTGGGTCTAAAAATGAACATGGATAAGACGAAGATCATGTCGAACTCTCATGTCGCACCCACTCCAATTGTAGTTGGTTGCTCTGCACTCGAAGTTGTTGACGAGTATATATACCTGGGACAGAAAGTCCAACTAGGTATGTCCAACTTCGAGAAAGAGGTGTCTCGGCGAATCCAGCTCGGTTGGGCAGCGTTCGGGAAGCTACGCTACATCTTCTCGTCGTCAAAGATACCACAGTGTCTCAAGACGAAAGTCTTTGACCAGTGTGTGTTGCCAGTGATGACTTACGGAACTGAAACGTGGTCGCTCACAATGGGCCTCATACGAAGGCTCAGAGTCACACAAAGGGCAATGGAAAGAGCTATGCTAGGAGTTTCTCTGTGTGATCGAATCAGAAATGAGGAGATCCGCAGAAGAACCAAAGTCACCGACATAGCTCTGCGAGTCGCTAAACTCAAGTGGCAGTGGGCAGGGCACATTGCTCATAGAACCGATGGCCGATGGGGCAGCAAGGTTCTGGAGTGGCGGCCACGTACTGGAAGACGCAGCGTAGGGAGGCCCCCAACAAGGTGGACCGATGACCTGTTGAAGGTCGCGGGAAGCCGATGGATGCGGGCAGCACAAGACCGGTCATCGTGGAAAGCCTTGGGGGAGGCCTTTGTCCAGCAGTGGACATCTATAGGCTGAGGAAAGGAAAA
>JADWQK010002160.1:0-76661 GCA_017933935.1 Sesamia nonagrioides | reverse complement strand
CGGAACACGACGAATCGCTTGGCGGCAAGACTTTGTCTGGTGGTAACTTCTGCCGGCAGCCGAATGATATTATGGCCTACCACCGAGAGGATTATTAAAAGAGAGGATATTGAAAGAGAAAGGAGGTATTTACCAGTCCGAGCATCAAACAACTTAGCAGAATGGTCCATTGATCCAGTAGCTGCCATGTGTCCTTTAGCACTAAACTGACTAGCCACCACCTCACCGCGGTGCCCCAGCAGTGTGGCCAAGCATTCACCCGTTTCTGGGTCCCAGATCTTAGCTGACTTGTCAAAGGTTCAAAAATTATAGCCTACAACCGAGAAAAGCTCTCTGAAGACATCTTGCGTCATATTGAACCAGATATAATTATCTACGCGTAAATACAAATCTAATTTACCCTCTGCTCTGAAAAAAGTATTGAACTAAGCAGTTTTATAAGACTTATAATATGTAGTTTTAAAAATTCCCCACGACATCCTTTACGCTTACTAATAATAACAAGTAATGTTTCAATAAATTGTTTATCGCAATGAATAGTCTCACAATCTGTGGTCGCCCGCCGGCTATTCTCGATAGCCTGGATATAGCCTGTAGCCCGTAGCCAGTTGTACGATACCGCACAATATTAGCTGCCAGGGCCACTCGCGTGTGTCCGACACTTTTAAACTGTTTGTGTCGCCAACTCGATACACTCTATCGAGAGTGGTTGAGTTGCGGTCACACTGGGTAGAACAACATTATAAAAGTAGCATGTAGCACTGAAGTTTTATTATAAAACGATATTTAGCGTCACGTTTACTTACTGGTTTTATTATTAAAAGTTCAAAAAATGTATTCTCAAAATATACATACATCAATATATATATGTATACATAACCATGTATACATATAATAATAATAATAATAATAATAATAATATTTATTTGCTCAAAACATGGTATAACAGGTCTTACAGATTGCAATAGTACAAACATGTTTTGCCAAGCTTAGACTCAGCACGCAAATTAGAATACAAAATAAGAAAAAGTAAAAAAAAAAGTACTCAACATTTCGTGTCAAAAAACTGTTTTAGACTATAGAAGTTATGTTGGTTTAGCCATGCACTCAATTTCCGCTTAAAACAATATCTTGTGTTTACCAACTTAAAGTCACCAGGCAAATTATTATATATCCGTACACACATAGCTAAGCAGCCTTTGCTATACTTTGCAAGCCTAGGAGCATTGCTTAGTACGAGCCTATAAGGGTCTCGTCGGTTTCGAAGACATATATCGTTTGCTGTTTTAAACAACTCTTTATGTTTCCACACAAACATGCATATTTCATAAATATATAGACAAGGTAGCGGTAACAAACATAGCTTTTTAAATACTGGTTCACATGATTCGTCAGGTTGAAGTCCGTATAGAGCTCTAATACATTTTTTTTGGGCAACAAATGTTCTATGTTGGTCGGTACTGTTGCCCCATATAACAAGTCCATACCGCAGTATAGATTCTACGTATGCGTGGTAAACCAATATGGCTGTTTTTAAATTAGTAACTTGTTTTACTTGTCTGAGCGCATATACAAATTTATTTATTTTACTGCAGACATTATCTACATGCATTTTCCAATTTAAATGTTCATCAATAGTTACACCCAGAAACTTGGTCATTGTTACAGATTTGATTTTGGGTATATTTAGACTGATATTAGACTTATTATTATTACATTTATTGAATTGAATGTACACTGATTTGTCAAGATTTATTGTCAAATTTTGTTTATTAAGCCAGTTAGTTAAGATGTCAATTGTGTTGTTAATGTCAGCTTCATGGTCATAAATTGTATTATTATCTTTGTTACATGTCACAATAATAGAAATGTCATCAGCAAATAAAATACATTTATGGTTAGTTATTTCAGTGATGTCATTTATGTACAATAAGAATAAGATTGGCCCTAGTATACTTCCTTGAGGAACACCAAATCTGTTGCAAATATATTCAGATGCGTATAGTGTTAAGTCTTTATCATCATTAATATTTGATATAGTAACACATTGTTTCCTATTATAAAGGTATGACTTTATCCACTGTAAGGGTGGCCCTCTGATTCCAAGTGATTCTAGTTTTTGTAATAATGAATCATGGGAGACTAGGTCAAAAGCTTTTGATAAATCAAAGAACAAACCCGTGGTTAAATTATTATCATTAATACTAGGTAATACTACTTTCATAAGTGCGTAGATGGCTAATGTGGTAGATTTATCTTTTTGGAACCCATACTGTTCATTTTTTATTATATTAAATTTATTACAATAATGTAGAAGTCTCTTGTACATACATTTTTCAAATATTTTTGAAAAAATGGGTATTAGAGTAATAGGGCGATAATTATTCATATCATGTCTTTCTCCTTTTTTGTATAGAGGCTTGATTATGGAAAACTTCAGTGCTTCTGGAAAAATTCCACAGCTGAATGACAAATTAATTAAGTATGTCAGTACGTCAATGATTTCATCAGCACATACTTTAATAATTTTTGTATTGATTTCATCGTAACCTTCAGATTTGGTGTTATTCAAAAGCGTTATTTCTTGTCTAACTTCATTTACTGTCATGGGTTTAAGGAACATTGAATAAACAGTTACATTTTTCACAAAGATATTTCCCTCGTTTGTATCTATTAATTTATTAATTGAATTGATGTAGTGATTATTGAAAGCGGATGCTATTTCAACTGGGTTGGATATTACCGTATCGTCAATTTTAATATGGCCAATATTACTTTTGGTGTTTGTGTTGTTAAGCTCGTCTTTTATAACCTTCCAAGTAGCATTACATTTGTTGTCGGTTTTGGCAATAAAGTTGATATTTGCATTCTTTTTGGAGTTGAAGATGCATTTTTTAAGGATTTTAGAATAGTTAATGTATTTGATCTTATTATTTGCCGTTTTATTTTTATAGAATCTATGGCGTAGTGAACGTTTTGTTTTACAGCTTTTTCTTAAGCCCTTACTTATCCAAGTCTGTTTCTTTTTGTTGTTTGTATTAACCTTTACTCTTAATTTAGGGAAGCAGAGATTGTAGAGTAAGCAAAACATTTCATGAAAATAATTAAATGCCACGTTTGCGTCAATAGCTGTATATGTGTCACACCATGATAAACTACATAAGCATTCCTTAAACCTTTGAATATTATCCTTGCTGAAATCTCTTTTATATGCATAATATGTCGGTAGTTTTTGTGTATTGTATTTTAGCGGAATGGTCAACATTTGTGCAGTGTCGTGGTCTGATAAGTGAAGGGGCATCACAACAGCAGTTGCGTCTGGTATGTTACTAAGAATGTGGTCAATACATGATAATTTACGTGTTGGTCCATTGATATGAAATTTCAGGTTATAATTATATGCTAAATCCTGTAATTGATTTGAAATATGACTTTTTTTTAAGGTGTTGATATTAAAGTCACCAGCCAAAACTACATTAAATTTAGATTTATATTGTTGCATTACATTGTGCAGGAGGCTATTTAATTTGCTTAGAAACTGAGTGGGATCCGATTGAGGTGTTCTATAAATGCAAATAATATTTAATTTATGATATGTAAGTTCAATACCACAAGCCTCAAACGTATTTTGCGTGGCATAGGCTTTTACAAATGGTAGGTCTTTAAAGAAAATATGTTCTTTTATTAAGATGCAAGTGCCACCTCTTTGCTTTTCTCTGCAGTAGGTGGCTGCCATTTCATAGCCGTGTATTTTAATATAGTTTTCGTTTCCTTTTTTGATAAAGGTTTCTGAGAGGCATATTACATCTGGGTCATTGTGAGCTTCTTGAAGTTCTTGCAGAGTTAGTTCAAGAATTTCTCTTTTACATACAATACTGGCAATATTCTGATGGAGAATTGTTAGGGTATTAGGGGTATCAGTTATTAGGGGTTTGGTCTCGAAAAAATGTAGTGTTACGTTTTATGGTCGGAAAATAATACGGAATGGTTCCTCTGTGACTTTTTTCTACAGGATCTTCAATATTTTCCTGTTGTTGCAACTTAGAAATTACACGGCGAAAATAGAAAGGAATTGTTCCTTTTTAGGCTCAGTCACTTTGTTTTTGTCAGTACTTAATTGGCTTTGTTTGTTTTTCGCTATTTTCTTAATAAGTTCCCTAGGATTTAAATAATTGTTTTTGTAATCATTACAGTCTATAATGTGATTGATACTTTTACACAATTCAGTTATCTTAGAGGTTCCACTTTCTAGAAATGTACATTTTTTATAATTTTTACATATGTTTTTTATGCGATAATTAAGCTTATTTATGTCTAAGTACTCACTTTTAAACACGTTTAATACAATTACCGTGTTGTTATAGAATGTCTCTAGCACAGTTTGCAAATGTGATAAAACATTCCGTAAACTGTGATCATTTTCTCCCAAACATATTACCAGTTTGTCATTGAAATTTAGCTTAGCATGAAGACAATTAATAGTTATTTGACTACTTAAAGCATTTGGTTTTGTTTCTGAGATAACACTATATTTCTCATATTGTGTATTTTGTCTAGAATCTATAATCGCTGCTGCTAGGCCGACGCATTGTTGAGGGCCGAAGATGAGAATTCGATTTGGCGGGACACATTTTTGTTCTTCAGTACCCGATGATGTTTGGGGGCAGAACTTTTGGGTAGTATAGGCTTACCGTAGTTGTATTGTCTTAGTGAATCTATTTTATTTTTAAAAGTTTCAATCTGTTGTTGTGCGCTTACTAATTTTTGCTGCAGGTTGGTGATCTTCTGTTGTAAATGCATAATTTTGATGCTATTATCCGCACTTGTTTTGCTTGTAAGAGGAGTAGAAGGTGTAGAGAATGTCTGGTGTAGTAAAGAATGTCTTTTTCCTTTAATAGTGACGTCAAGCTTATTTTCAATTGGAGAATGGCAGAGTGATTTTAACATTTTTATTTCTAGATTTAACTTGATCATTTGTTGGCGAAGACTATTATTTTCAAGAATCGTATTTTCTAGCTCGTTTTCTGTACTATCTAGTTTACGTGTGAGCTCTGTTATTGTGTCTTTCATTTCTAGAATAGATAAAGACTCCGGTATGGTACCGTCCACGCTTTTAGACAGCTTACTAGGGGTGATATACGATTCATCCGATGTTTCATATTCAGTTATTATATGCGAGTCTAACATTTTGAAGCTATTTGGAGTTCCGGAATTTTCTGCTTGGATTTGTGGACTGCCCTGGAACTGTTGTTGAACCTGTTCTGGAGAAGAGCGGTTTATTTGTGGTCTTTTCCTTGTAGTTACGTTAAACGTTTGGCTATCATTTAAGAATTTTTTACTTTTGATGCATGCAGTACATCTCCATTTTCTCTTGGATTCCTGGTCCAACAGGCGGTAAGTTTGTTCCGGGTAGCCAATGCAATCTGGTTCATAGCGCTTGTTACACGTTGAGCATAATGCGGTCTTTTTGATGTCAACAGATTTCTTGCATTTAAAACAGGTAGTTTTTTCTGGCATCTTACGGCTAATTTTAGAAGTGCTTTTAGTGGACATACTGGTTCGTTCAAAAATTTGGATAGATTTGTGTTGCATTAACTAATAGAGTAACAGGATACCCTGGGCACACTGTACTTGTTATATGGCAAGAATATCATCTGTCAATTTGATTGATGTGCCAAAATGCTATGTTCCAGGTTTGTAAAAAGAATGAATGGTATTTATGCGTGATCTAGTATCATGTGTCAACTGTGTTCTGCTACTTGTCAACAGATGTCGCTACTCCAATTATCGACAATCCTCGACTGACCGCTATTTACAAAAAAAAAAAAGAAGCCCGTTGCATCGAAAATGTATCTCACTTATTCCGAGAGACTTGATAATTGGTATATATATCACTGATAATGACACTCAATAGACTGTAATTGCTTATGTATTCCAATTATATTGCTTACTTTTAAAACTTGTCAGTAGTTAGATTGTTCACTGGTTCACTATTAGTTTGCTTTATTTTTATAATTTGTTCACACACAATAGTTTTCACACAAATTCACAAGTTCTTAATAATATTATTTCACACAGTTTATGAGTTCTATTCCACTTTATGCGATAGTAAACACGACAAAACTATTAAAAAACTATATTAACAAATTATTTATCACAAAATATCAAGAGCCCAATGTCACTCGGCCAGTGTTGCCACTGCAATTCCTGGTATATTTCCTGGTATATATTGATGTATGTATATTGAATATAGATTATTGTATGTATTTTCACTATTACTTATTAGATGTATTTAGGTAATTTATTTAATTTCTAAGCTTCTGTAGAAACGGCGGGCGGGCGGGCGGTTCATTGAGTCCAAGGCCAAGGTGGCTGCCAGGAAACTTGGCGTTATCGCAAAGGTCCGGCGGTACTTCTCACCTGGGCAGCTTCTAATGTTATACAAAGCACAGGTCCGTTCGTGTGTGGAGTACTGCAGCCACATTTGGGCTGGTGCTGCCAAGTGTCACCTGGCCACTTTGGATTCAGTGGAGAGACGTGCAAAGAGGCTGATTGGTGACCCTGATCTAATTCGAGTTGGTCTCCAAAGCCTAGAGCACAGGCGTAGAGTAGCCAGCCTTTCGGTGTTCTATAGGATGCATTTCGGGGAGTGTGCGAGGGAATTGCATGATTTAATTCCCCCATCTCCGTTCCACCAGCGGACGACCCGTCGTACGGCTGGTTTACGTTGTTAACACCACTACGATCCGGACGAAGCGTTTCGCCTCCTCCTTTATACCGCGTACATCGAGGGACTGGAACAATTTGCCAGCGGCGGTGTTTCCGTCGGACTACAATTTGAGTGTCTTCAAGGCTAGAGTGAATAGGCTCTTAATAAACTAGTGCGCTTTACCATCAACGATTGCGTCACTGCTTACCACCGGGCAGGATTGCGGTCAAGCGCTGGTTTATAATAAGTAAAAAAAAAAAAAACATAATAGTGTCCGGCCGTATGTTTGATTTCGTTTTCGGTTGCGTTTCGGCTAAAACACGAGTTTCGGTTTAGTTTCGTATTCGGCGGCAGATTTGCCGAATGTATTGCTGTAGACCAAAACCGAATCGGTCATATTCGGCGCGTCGAATGAATGAATGAATCCCATTTTAGCCAATGTCGTGATACGCTAGTTTGTTTGCTGTTCTTTTTGTTTTGTTGTGCTGATTGAGTGCCTATCCACTGAAATAATTTATTGTGAGTATTTTATCATAATAAAATAATTAATACACATAAGAACCAAAAACAATTTTAAAGCTGCTATAACATTTTTCCCCCCCCGTGTGGTACCGGGCCTAGAATTGTACCAACCCATATCCTCCCGTGTGTGTCGTAAGAGGCGACTAAGGGAAATCACCAGGGAAGCGGGCAGCAGCGCTTCTTCGGTGTAATATCAAATCACTGCGATCCCCAACCCGCCTGCCAAGCGTGGGGATTATGGCAAACCCCCCCAATGATGCACACGATACAGCCCAAGCCCCTAGTCCCCGGCAGCTCCGCTATTCCAGTCTACGGTAGCGGACTCGGTTACGGCGGAGCAAGGGGTGCTAAGAATCTCCGGCAGAGGTCCGGCTACCATCACAAACGACGACCCCTTTGGCCCTGGCAACATTTAACACGCGCACACTGCGGACCGATGAGAAGATTGGGACATTGTGGGGTTATCTGAAGTCCGAAGAGAGGGAGAGGACTCGATAATCCTGAAGTCTGGCAACCTGCTCTATTTCCGGGAAGGCGACCAGCTGTCCCAGGGTGGTGTCGGGTTTATTGTCCACAAGTCCCTCGTAAACAACGTGGTTAAAGTCGGGAGCCTTTCGACTCGGGTGGCGTACCTTGTACTGAGAATAACAAAACGATATTCGTTAAAGGTTATACAGGTCTACGCCCCGACGTCTAAACACTCTGACGATGAGGTGGAGGCTATGTATGAGGACGTCAGTAGAGCCATACATTCCTCCAAAACCCACTACACCGTTGTCATAGGGGACTTCAACGCAAAACTGGGCATGCGAGACGCGGACGAGACGAAAGTGGGGCAATTTGGAGTTGGAAATCGGAATCCCAGAGGTCAGATGCTAATGGATTTCATGGAAAGGGAAGGACTCTTTGCGATGAACTCTTTTTTCAGGAAACCATTGCACCGCAAGTGGACCTGGCTCAGCCCCGATGGTCAGACCAAAAACGAGATAGACTTCATAATGTCAACGAGAAGGCAAGTGTTCAACGATGTCTCCGTGATCCATGCGGTAAAAACCGGGAGTGATCACCGTATTGTTAGAGGCATCTTGAACCTCAACATTAGGCTCGAACGCTCTCGACTTATGAAGTCTACGCTCCGTCCAGCATCAACACAACTCCAAAACCCCGAGAGCTTTCAGATCGAACTACAAAACCGCTTCGAATGCCTCGGTGAATGCGTAGATGTGGACGACTACAACAACAGGTTTGTGGAAACTCTCCAAACGGAAGGGTCTAAGTTCTACAAAACCCTCCGTTCAAAAAGACAGAAGAAGATCTCCGGTCCCACCCGCCGGCTAATGGAAGAAAGACGGGACGTGATCTTAAAATCCCCTGATGACGCTTCGCGCATCAGATGCCTTAACAGACAGATCTCAAAGTCTCTGACTCGCGATATACGCCAATTTAATACAAATTGTATTAAAGAGGCTATCGAGCGGAACAAAGGCTCCAAAGTGTTCGCACGAGAATTGTCTGTTGGACAGAGTCTACTTGCGAAGCTGAAGACTGGGGATGGTAGGATCGTCACTTCCAAGCCCGAGCTTTTGGGTGAGATGGAGAAATTCTACGGAGAGTTATACACATCAACACACGCACCTGTTGTAAGCCTGGCTAATGATCCTAGAGCCAGACTAACCCGACACTACACCGACGATATCCCGGACGTCAGCCTGTACGAGATTGGTATGGCCCTGAAACAGCTCAAGAACGATAAGGCGGCTGGAGATGATGGAATTACGGCTGAGCTTCTGAAAGTGGGTGGCAAACCGGTTCTTAAAGCGCTTCAGAAGCTATTTAATTCCGTCATTCTTAAAGGCGAAACGCCTAAGGCGTGGCACAGGAGCGTGGTGGTTTTGTTTTTCAAAAAAGGTGACAATTCCCTTCTGAAAAACTACAGACCGATATCCCTCCTGAGCCATGTCTACAAGCTGTTTTCTAGGGTCATCACGAATCGTCTCGCTCGCAGGTTGGACGACTTCCAGCCTCCCGAACAAGCAGGCTTCCGAAAAGGCTTTAGCACCATAGACCACATTCATACGCTGCGGCAAGTTATACAGAAGTCCGAGGAGTATAACAAACCACTATGCTTGGCGTTTGTGGACTATGAGAAGGCCTTCGATTCGATTGAGACTTGGGCGGTGCTACAGTCTCTCCAGCGGTGCCAAATTGACCATCGATACATTGAGGTGATAAAGTGTTTGTACAAAAACGCCACCATGTCAGTCCGTCTCCAGGATCAGGACTCGAAACCGATCCAACTGCAGCGTGGAGTGAGACAAGGAGATGTCATATCTCCTAAATTGTTCACTGCTGCGTTGGAAGATGTCTTCAAGCTCCTGGACTGGAAAGGACTTGGCATCAACATCAACGGCGAGTACATCACTAATCTCCGTTTCGCAGATGATATCGTGGTCATGGCTGAGACCCTGGAAGACTTGGGCAAAATGCTCAATGACCTCAGCAGAGCTTCCCAACAAGTGGGTCTAAAAATGAACATGGATAAGACGAAGATCATGTCGAACTCTCATGTCGCACCCACTCCAATTGTAGTTGGTTGCTCTGCACTCGAAGTTGTTGACGAGTATATATACCTGGGACAGACAGTCCAACTAGGTAGGTCCAACTTCGAGAAAGAGGTGTCTCGTCGAATCCAGCTCGGTTGGGCAGCGTTCGGGAAGCTACGCTACGTCTTCTCGTCGTCCAAGATACCACAGTGTCTCAAGACTAAAGTCTTTGACCAGTGTGTGTTGCCAGTGATGACTTACGGAACTGAAACGTGGTCGCTCACAATGGGCCTCATACGAAGGCTCAGAGTCACACAAAGGGCAATGGAAAGAGCTATGCTAGGAGTTTCTCTGCGTGATCGAATCAGAAATGAGGAGATCCGCAGAAGAACCAAAATCACCGACATAGCTCTGCGAGTCGCTAAACTTAAGTGGCAGTGGGCAGGGCACATTGCTCGTAGAACCGATGGCCGATGGGGCAGAGGTTCTGGAGTGGCGCCACGCTGGAAACGCAGCGTAGGGAGACCCCAACAAGGTGGACCTGACCTGGTGAAGGTCGCGGGAAGCCGATGGATGCGGGCAGCACAAGACCGGTCATCGCAGCCTTGGGGAGGCCTTGTCCAGCAGTGGACATCTATAGGCTATAGGCTGAGGAAGATAACATTTTTAAATAATTTTTCTCTTAGTGTAACCCCAGTCGTCACGGTTCGCCGGTCACGTACAAACAGGGTCGTCTTGTAGCCTCGTATGTTGTTAGTATTAGATTAAAACACGAGTTTTATTGAACAATGCTATTAGTTGACGACCCTTTGGCACCTTTAGCAGTTCTATTCTGTAAAAGTCTCACCGTGATAACTTAGTGAAGTGAGGGTCGAGTGAGTTGTCATTCCCACTAATTCTAAGGATTGACACTATTGACATCTCGCTCTACATAAGCTCTCTTTGCCTAACTTTTGATGTCGCTGACCTCGATGTTTGTCGTGGTGTGATTTGTGGCGCCAATTTGATATGGTCTGTCACGCCCTCGCATCATTATGGAAAAAGGTCTTATTACAAACAGAGTTCTAATATTGAGCTTTACTTGGACATCAGCAGCATTACTTGCTTAACTAAATAAATGCGTAGGTACAGGAAGAATTTTATTTTAATTTTGTGCCTTTATCCTATCCCGGACGCTGGTCCGGGATAGGATAAAGGCAGTAACAATAACGCCTTGTAAACCAAAAAATATAGAAGTTTTAAAATATACTGAAAAACATACAGGCGCGTTACTTTGTGTAATCTATTTGATGAATAGTCCCTCAACAAAAAGTTTGAAATTAAGTACTATCAGTAAGTTCCAGGTTGTGTACTTACCTAATGCTAATTCAACTCGGATTCATAGAAATTGGACAGGTCGATATGATGTTTTTTCAGGAAGTCTGTCCTCTTTTTAGTGCCGACAACACGACTCTATTTTGTATCTTGTTTGCCCAAAGCAAAACAGAACGGCAATATAGTATGATTGTGCAGCTGTAGCAAAATATATGATCCTCCTCCTATCCTGCCCTTCGTGTCCAAAACAGTCGAATCAGTCGAGTCAAATGCAGTCGGAGTGACAGCATTCACTGCACTGCCATTATCGTTGCTGTGGAAGCGGCAAAGTTTTACGCTAACAAAGAAGTTTGTTAAAGTTAATATAGATACGTGTCGTGGTGGCCTAGAGGTTAAAACACCAGCCTCTCAAGTATGAGTGCGCGGGTTCGATTCCAGGTCAGGCAAGTACCAATGTAACTTTTCTAAAATTATATGTACTTTCTAAGTATATCTGGACACCAATGACTGAAGGTGAAGGAAAACATCTTGAGGAAACCTGGACTTTAAGTCTGAAATCGCCAACCCGCATTGAGCAAGCGTGGTGATTACGCTCAATCCTTCTCTGTATGAGAGGAGACCTGTGCGCAGCAGTAGGACGATAAAAAGGTTGATGATGAATACAGATAAGGTAAATAACATTATTTTTTTCATGACTATGCTTCTTCACGACTGAACAAACACTAACACGATACACCCCTACACAAGTCGCGTTCACACAGCCCAGTGAACCCAATCATTCCAAGCACTACTCGAGAGTCGAATCATAGCAGCGCTCTATTAGACTAAATCAGATATCACGGTTATTGGATCGTCCAATACCCAGCTATGTGTAGTACTGGGTTTATTACTTTGCGAAGAAGTTGGATTTGTTTACCTGAATGTTATGTTTATGTATTGTCCAGTTAGCTCAGTACGTAAATCAAATAAAATGGGAAAGTACACCTAGTTCAAGAATCAGATTCTGCACAACTACAGTTTTCGGGAAATATAGTGTGTTCTTTATGTACAAATTAAGATTGTCGAGGTGTTAGAATGTGCTATTTACAGATGATTAACAAATAGCATTCCTCAGTGATCAGTGCCCATAATGTAATATGATCTGTGTCTGTGTGCGATATTGGCGCCAATTCTCTTATTCCCAAACTAAGCTGTTTTTTTAAATAATTATAAACTAGTGCTTGACTGCAATCCCGCCTGATGGTAAGCAGTGGTGCAATCGTTGATGGTAAAGCGCACTAGCTTATTAAGCCTATTCACTTAAAAAATTTAATATTTTTATTTAATAGGAAGGATGACGGCAGTTGAGCGAGGTGATGCAATGTTTGCTTAGGGGGAGGCCCTGAGTCGGTGGAGGGAGGCACTCCGCACACCAGCTGCCGGCCACCGGACGATTGGAGCGATTCGTCCGGTGTTGGAGGGATGGGTTGGGCGCCGGCATGGCAGCCTCACCTACCGCTTAGTGCAGGTACTGACCGGACATGGGAGCTTCGGTCAGTACCTGCACCGTGTCGCCTGTCGGGAGGAGTCGCCGCGGTGTCACCACTGCGACTCTCTCGACGACACGGCCGAGCACACCTTGGTGGAGTGCCCGGCCTGGCGAAACGAGCGCCGCGACCTCGTTGCGGTGCTCGGAGGCGGAAGCCTCTCCCTGGCAGCCATGGTGCGAGCCATGGTTGAAAGAGAGAGTGCATGTGAGGCTGCCGCCTCCTTCTGCGAGACCGTCCTCTTGCAGAAGGAGGCAGCGGAGAGGGAGCGGGAAGGGAATGCTCTTGCCGCTCCCCTCCGGCGTAGACGGGCGGGGCGAAGAAGGCGGGGGACGAACCCCCGTCTCCTTTAGCCCCCGAGTGTGACCAGCGTGTGTGGGTAGCTCCCGCACGCGCATTGCACTGGTCACCACGTCTGGGGATTATCCGTTCCCGGGTAATCCTCCCTAGGCGCGGAAACCGGCCTAAATTAGGCCGGTAAGCCCTGAGAGTGGCCCGGAGTCAGATCTTCGGGCCGAGCCCGGGTCACTCTCAACGCAGGGCTCGAGGGAACCGAGTGTTTTTAGTGGGTATTCCCGGCTCCGGCCGGGCGAGTCCCACACACGCCTGTCGCCTAGCTAGCGGCGGGTACGGTGCGTAACGCATTTTCACTCGTATAAAAAAAAAGGTGATGCAATGTTCAATCCAAGACCAACACGACCAAACGATGCTGCGCTAGAGGGAGATTGATCTGGAGACTCTCCACGACCAAACTCCCGACACAACAACATTTGGCGCATCGTACCCGCCACACAACGCAACACAACTGCTCAGACCCGTCCTCCGTACGGCTTCACCAGACATCATGCCGGAACACGACGAATCGCTGGGCGGCAAGACTTTCTTTAGTTAGTTTAATCCAGTCAAAATATATTCCATAGGCAGTTTAGACGCGATTATAAACATGGCGACCAAAAATACGTCCATTTACGTCAAGCGCGGACTAATTTGACAGATCTAAACTAAAATTTTATCTTCTGTCCTTTTCATAATGAAATAGAAAGAATAAGATGCAGTGAACTTAAATTAATTTAGTTTGTATTGAAGGGAATCGGGCCGATCGACAGAAATCAAATGGTTCGTTGCTCTCTACGTCATGCAGCATTTTGGGAATGACGAGATTCAAGAAGCAGGGATGTTACGGACCTTCGACTCCGACTCCGTTAACTCGGAACTTCCGATTATTATCATACCTTCGGTTCCGATAACTTTAACAGCGGCGGTAGCCTGTCGACTGTTATGAACTGGTTCATACATATCGCGCGAGGAATTCCCTGACTCCTGCTACGTGCACTCTATCGTCAATTATTTTTTCATTTGTTATTAGTGTGTTACGTACACGACACGTTCATAGGTTATAGACATTTGTTTTGATTTTTCGCTAGTTTTGGAGTCAACACATTTGATTTAATTTGTTTCAAAGCTTTTGCTCATTTAATGTAATATAATATGCTACTTTGGGTTTTAATTAACTTCATTTAATTCCTTGTTCATTTGGAGACATGCCAATTTTCTTTTCAGTGTTAGTGTTTAATTTTACAATAAAAATAATTAATGAAAAAATTTACAGAATAATGTTTTTGTGTTTAAATAAAAAATCACCACTTCTGGCCCTTCCTCCGCTTCCGGTTCCGACTCCGACAATATTAATCAAATTTAAAAACTCCCGACTCCGGTTTCGGTTCCGATATAACTACCTCCGTTACATCCCTACTATGTAGTTATAAACCATATTATGTATGTCACTTTTTAGTCACCTTAGTTTTTCATTTCATCTAAATCCGGTCAGTAGTTATTGTGTGAAAAACTAACAGATATACATAGGTTTAACAACATTCCGATAATCAAATACTGTATGACCTTGTATTAACAAATTGCATCCCATCACTAAGTAACATTGCCGAACTTCTCCGACGTTAGCCGAACGTTAAGTTTTCGGCTCATAGCTACAAGTTGTGCTAAGTTGGGCTAAGTCGCGCGCTACATTAGCCGCTAACACCTGTCGCTTGATAAATTGCTCGGTTTAACTTACTCTCAAACTTGTGTTGTTGGCATGCTACTTTATATTAAGTGCATAATTCAGTTGGTTGGAAGTAATTTTGTGTTTAATTATTTCATGTTTTACCATTTTAGAAAATTCTGTGGTGAAGTTTTAATGTTTATGATTTGTTTTTTGACTGTTTTTGTGTTTAAAGTATTTAATTTTATTTGCTTTTGGATCAAACTATTACTACTATCCTAGAGGGTATAGTATTACTATAAATATAATCATAAGGTACTAGAGAGCCGATAGAGGCAACCTAGAAATAAGGACTTTTTTAAATGTTTAATTAATCATTGGTATCACCTGAATTTCTGCCAAGATATAGGGTTAATGTTAACGGAAGCTGCAAGTTTTTGTAGACATTATTCATCACGATCTATTAGACTAGCACCCTGTTACTTTTACTAATCCATTGCTCCATATGTTCAAAAATGTGTTTGTTCAACAACGTAAATATCGCAATGAATGTCGTCATTGTAACCCTAATTGCGTAACACACATTCAATTATAATCATTTTGTTTTGGAGAATATTGCTATCCCATTGTTTCATGTAGGTGCATTGATAATTGTCAGTAGTGGGTACTTGAGTCAGTTCGGAATAAATCGTGTAAGTGTCACTACGTGTTTCATTGTCAGCTCCTCCAAGTTTAGTTACAACCTATCCTAGGACATTACATTTCATATGAAAAAATTTTCTCCTTCATATCTATAAAAAAATTGTCTGCTTTGCGTCTTAATTAACGCAATGAATGTTTCTGAACTCCCAAAATTAAAACTATTACTAGTTCCACTGAGTTACGCAAATACTCCGCTGCCTCATATTTTATGACGGTCATCAAACCAAAAATTAAGAACAAATTACAAAATCATGTACCACCATAATAGCAGTGTCAAACTTACAACAAAATGATTAATTCCAGGATACATTATCAGCCCAGCCACCTGTGACTTGCGTCCACAATCTCATCAAACTTCCAACAAGGTTCAATAATGCATGTTATTAATCATAACTTTGACGTGTACATTTACAGCTGCTAATTACTTGGCACCTTACCTTAGATACCTTTGCCCGAATTAATTAAAAAAGTTGTGATGTACCCCGCCACGTCATGTTTAAGGGATTATATGGATTTTTATAATGTTACCAAGTTTAATTTGAAGCAACTTAGCAGGGCTCAGAGGATTTTTGTGTCGTAATTGAGTTTATGAATTTTCATTTCGGTTTTGACTGTCTTTTTTGGGTTTAGAGGTGACATGTTTTGATTAATTGTGTCAGAGAGTTAGGTGCTCACCATTTTATTACCAGAGCATAAAAATACTTCTCATGGGTAAGAATTTCCAATTTATTTTGTCCAATGTAATACATCAAAATGGAATGTAATAAATTTGGAATGAGTTTTTTTTATTTGCCCTATAATAAAGTACCTTTTAATCTGTTCTTTTGCAAGTGTGATTTCTTTCTTTCGCTATCATTTTTAAATTTATATTTAAAAAAAAAAACAATTTTGATAGGTAACTAAATATTATTTAGGAAAACTTCTCGATATTTTCCTTTCAAACAATTTCAACAACAAAGGTGAAGTCTATCTGCTATCAAATCTAGGAAAAACAAAAGAAATCTAGACAAAAGTTTAACAAGCCTGGCTTTAGTATGAAGTTGTTCTAAGCTGGCTCCACCCAAATAGGGTAACCATATCGAAAGGACATTGAAAGAACCTACATTTCATTATTTAGAGTTTCGATATGGGCAGGGGTGTTGCTAAAATGTAATTAAGCTTTATATAAATTGTATTTGTTTCAAAATTTACATTATTTCAGATCAATATGTACCTAAACTTAAACTACAACTATACATAAATATAAACTTTATTTTAATGGCAATTAAATTGAATTCAGGGTGACTAGTACGAAAATGTTTGAAGTCCCAATTTCTTGTCAAATTTATTTTGAAAATTCCTGACAAAAAGCCGAACATCCGAGTTTTAAAATTCTACCTTCCTAAAATTGGCGCCAGTTCCTTGTTCACAATCTAACCTAAATTTGTGTCACTAGTAGCCATGATTTTAATCATAGACTACTGTCTATCGATATCTATCGAATATCTTAATTTAACAGGATTAACCTGACATTTACCTCGTTGACACTTACCTTAATGAAATAGAAAGCAAAGGTTTAGTTTGTGGACAAGAGAATCGGCGGGATTGTCTTGTCGAAAATTCCAGACGGCACCCCAATACCGGACGTGTCCGTACCGTACGGATACGGACGGGTGGTGAACTCTACGTCCAAGTTCGTACGACAACAGGTGTGCAGCGTGGCTCATTTAACTTTAGACATTTTTATAGCTTTCTAGTTTTAAACTTTAGCTTGGCGGGGAAAAGATCTGTATTTATTGCCTTTGTTGATTAACTTTGTGGGTGTTATTTATTCGTTAAAAGATGCAATTTATATAAAATTATTTATTAGTGGAGAAATATAGTATCTTTTATTATTGTTGTTTTGTTTATTTACATAGAAAAAAAAGTATAATCTATAAATAAAGTTATGTTTTATGAAATAAGCCGAACCTTTGTACTTAAATCTTAATTTTGAATAAAACAAATAAATAAAGTACCTAAACAGAGAGTGAAATGTTTTTAAATGAGTTTTTCATACTTATTTTAAAATAATATTTTATGCCAAATAAGGAGATAACATCTCGCTCATCTATTCCTAAAAGAATTGGACAGAGGTACCTACACTTACTGTACCTAACCACTTTTCACCAGTTATGTTAAAACCCTATCGGATGAGAAGCTAACTTACAGCTCCCAATTTAGTGTGTTTTAGCGTGTTGTTTTTTAATAGACACAATTATCTGCTTTAATTTTCTTTGTTAATGTTATTTATTGACCAACTTAAGTCACCAAACATGCAAGTAATCACAAATAGCAGTTACGAATAATGTAAAACATTATAAGTTACACCCCCATTGGGGAGGTGGGGTGTGGCTACAAATCATGGATTTATAAAATTTACGTGCGGTGAGTCGCGAGCCCCGAACGTTGAGGCAGCGTTCACATTGGTACTGTAAGTTGTATAGTATAATAAATTTTCATTTTCGTTTAAAACTTCTGTTATTTTAAGTAGAACATATATCAATCATCATCATCATCTTAGCTTTCGCGTTGGAGCCCAGAGTCCGGTTTCCTGCTCATTCTCCTCCATTTCGCACGATCTTTAGCACCCTGTAGTGTGAGATCTCTTACAATACGTGCCCTTTTTTTATTGATTGGCTAATCTTCTTTTTGACTGATTGACTAATCTTTCCACCAGCATACCAGTATTTTACATAGAGCAACAGTATATCTGATCTCCAAACCCAGTTACTGAGTACCATGATATCCATTGTTAAGATTACTTGCATTTAGGGCTTCTGGCTACTTGTAATGACTGTCAAATGTCAGATGAATGATAGCCGAGGGCTAAACGTGTTTTCCGAGAGACGGAGGGTTCTTGATATCAACCTTTCATAACATAATCTGTCTATAATGGTTCAACTCCTGGAACACAGGCCTACTCTGGGTGATGGTGGTAGGTAGTGGTAGATTACGGCCCACTGGGCCGTAATCTACACCACGTGGGCTCAGTGTGGGTTGGTAAATGTCACCTGGCTTCGATGATTTGACTGTAGGAGAGAGAGCAGTGCTGATGAAATAATTTACACGAATTTAAGCACCTGATGGGATTCAAACCTACTACCCGGAACTTGTAAGTCGCGGCCGATACGACTACCTAACCTTATGTGATTGTGATCATTTAGCCATGATTCCCTCCTACTAACCCCAAACCCCTTTCTATTTTTATATTTCGTTTAGATAGGAATAATATCACGTTTTTAAACCAGTGATTGAGTCCATTGCGATGATTCTTAAGTTCACAAACTAAACTAATTTTAAGTTAAGTGATCTTTTTCTTTCTAGTTCAGTAAGAAAAGGATAGAAGATAACATTTTAATTTAGTTCAGTCAAATTAAGATATTCCGTAGACAGTTTGAACACGATTATAAACATGGCGACCAAAAATACATCAATTTACGTCAGACGCGGGCTAATTTGACAGGTCTAAACTGACATTTTATGTTCTGTTCTTTTCTTAATAAAATAGAAAGAAAAAGATGCATTGAACTTAAAAGTATAGTTTGTGAACGAATGGAAAAGGAAATCGTGGCCAATGTAAACGAACCCTAACATATAGATAGGTATTTCAAATAAAGGGGGAGGGTGTATTATTGCATTCACTTAATAAGATTACTTGTGCAATGGTTTCATGCTGAGGTGGAACTTACAATATTATATTTTTTTATGAAGATAAATGACAGCTTATGTTGAAAATTATATTTGATAATTAAATTTGTCTCATATAATTATCTAATTAAGGTTTAAGGACAAAATCTTGCCGCCAAGCGATTCGTCGTGTTCCGGCATGGTGTCTGGTGAAGCCGTACGGAGGACAGGGTCTGAGGAATTGTGTTGCAATGTGTGCCGGTTACGATGCGTCAAATGTTATTTATTGTGTCAGGGTTGTGGAAGGTCTCCAGATCAATCTCTGTTGGGTCACTTCGCTCAACTGCCGTCATCCTTCCTATTCACTCAGTTTTTTTTGAGTGAATAGGCTCTTAATAAACTAGCGCGCTTTACCATCAACGATTACATCACTGGTTACCATCAGGAGGCATTGCGGTCTAGCAGTAGTTTATAATTATAAAAAAAGCGGAGTGACGAAGTTATTCGGAATATAATTTATGTGGTAATGGACTTTTTAAAAACTCGATTCTATCATAGCGAGGCTTCCGGCGACTGGGACCGCAATTAACTCGGACCGCGGTCCCAGTCGCCGGATTCATAAAAAATAAATAATTTTCTTCCGGCGACTGGGACCACTCATACGTAATTTGAAAAAAACTACTATACAAGCCAAAATTGGTACAGTCAAACGCATAAACATCTAAATTATTTATATGAATATCATTGACTCGTTCTAGACATGATTTTATTCTATCCGCTTATAGATTGTACTAGCCCGTGTTTACATAATTCACACACGCAGGTAAACACACACAAAGGCAATAGCATTGTATGATAGTAGGTATGTTAGTTGTTACTATCCCTTGCTAACTCGTAAAATTTGACATTCAAAATATTTACGTAGTTGGTATCGAGTATCGACGAATACTATTGGTTCAGGAGTATATTTCACTAGGACACCATAGTGGCGCAACCAGTCGCCGCTACCAACAAAATGTATACAGGGTTGCGCAACCAAACGGACACCAGGTGAATAACTATAGAGCTGGATGCGCCACCATGGTGTCCCGGTGAAATATAGCCCTTAAACTCATGGTAGAGTGCAAATCCGTCCAGGCGTGGTAGAGTAGGGGAGACAGGGGCTGGTAGTGACGGGGTAGGTAGTTACAGGGACAACGGTGACTAAACAAAGAATGCTGTATTAATGTTATAAAGAGGCAAATGATCACGCCATCACCGGCCAGCATATCGCGCTGACTAGTGGCGCCAGCGCATTTGTGAGATGAGGACGTACAGTGAGACCATCGAAATAGCAGGATAGTAACATTTTATTTTTTTTCGTAACATTGGTCTCAAACTCTTCTACTTTGAATTCGATAGGTGTGTTTTGTTATGCACATGGCCTAATCCTTTCTTTTTCAATCAATTTATGTTTATACAGATAAACTCATTTTTGTTTTTACTACATGACCTTGAAACATCAGTTTTGGTGTCGGGGCTAAAAGTGACAATTATTCGGGGCAGCTTGTGACATGTCACAACCTACCCCACAGAGCTGCTTGTTATCTATTATAATTCAGGCTTCATAATTTTTTGTTTATTATATGATGCGAACGTATAAAAGAAGAACCGAGAGTGGAAAAATATCCAAAGAACATACGAAAAAGCAGCAGCTATTCTAGAGGAGGATAAAACAAAAAATCATGGCATTGCAAAAGACTTTGGAATATGACACATATGGCTAATAAGATATTTAAATATTCGTTTATTTAAATAAACGAATAGAAGCAAAAGACAAGCGTACACCTCTAGAATTTGTTGCAGTTGGCTATCAGAAAAATAGACAAGTTCTTAACAAAAAAGCAGAAGGAGCTGACTGTCTGACAGTGTTTTTAAAACGGAACCTAACTTAGTCAATAAGATCGCCGGAAGCTACTAGCCTAAGTAGAGCTATGTCATTTAATAAAACGAATGTTAGAACTTTTTTGCTGAATTGGCTGAAGTATTGCACAGATATAAAATATCTTTGTTAAACATCTGAAATGTAGACGAGACAAGTATCACAACGGTGCAGAACTCGTAAATCAGCTATTTTAACAGATACGCCTGATAAAAATTCATTGGCCGAGGAACAGAGATAGAAAAAAGAAAAGAAGAAAGAAGCTGATGAGAAATAGGTACAGAGTGTTCTTTGTAAGAAATGGTCACATGTAAAATGTGCTAAAGAAAATATTTTATCCTACATCTGTTTAAATTGCGAAAGCGATTGTTCAGGCTATATTAACTGAACTGTTGAACAATCATTTATTTGTTTTTTGTTCTTTTTATGAGGCATACCTCATTGGAAGTTACCTATATATTGATTTAGCTTTTGATTAAGAAGTTTATGTTAGATGCATATGATTAAAATCATTATTTACAGTTAGAAAATACTTTAATTCTGTTATAATGAGATAGAAGACTGCTCTATAAAGACATTGTAACTGATTTATTAAAATAAGGATAAAAAATTACTATTACTCTTAATAAAAGATATTTTATGACCTTTTATTTTCATTGTAACATTTTTCCCCTTACAGTGTAACAACCTGCCCCTAGCACGGGGCTAAACTTTACACGTCTCTTTTTTCAGAATAAATTAATTTATAACATTATTAATAGCTTGACACTTAAAATTTATTTTTAATAAATAACTAGAATAGTTACTCAATCAAAATAACCTAGATTTAAGTAAAAAATTGAATAGACTCAAAATTATGGCAAGATAAAAAAAAATGTCGCAACCAGCCCCTGTCTCCCCTAATCAGTGAACATACATCCAAAAAAAGATTATGACGAATTGAGAACCTCCTCCTTTTTTTTTCAAGTCGGTTAAAAAGATTTTTACTCAATTATTACATCGTCGTTTGACTGTACATTATTTGATTTCAGTTATCATTTATGACTGGTCCCAGTCGCCGGAAGAAAATATTTATTTTTTATGAATCCGGCGACTGGGACCGCGGTCCGAGTTAATAGCGGTCCCAGTCGCCGGAAGCCTCTCATAGCATTATAATAATATAATGGCAGCATAATATAATAATAATATAACAGTATAATGTTTCCACAGCTGGGACACGGACCTCCTCTAAGTGAGAAGGAGTGGTCCATAATCTATCACGCGGGCACATGGCGGGTTGCTGAATATCAGTAGTTCCTCGAATTTTGACAAGCGAAGCTTATATCATATCACATGCTGGCCGTGTGGACCATGAAAGTAAAGACTCCTTCCACAAGCACACATCATCAAAAAAGTTGCGTACCATAACAAAAGCGGCAGTGTACACCTGTTGGCGATACTGGCGCGCCATAACTCCTCCCGTACACCGCCACGTAAAACTTAATGCAGATTTATGGGAAACAAAGTTTTTACAAGGATTCGGTTTTTCTAGATATGGTGACGAACTGCTTTGTGAAAATATTGAAATGAATGAAGACGAAGGTGTGTAAATGATAAAGATAAACAACGTGTAACATAAAGGGTATATACATAACAAAGGCATGGCATCTTTACATGATATCAAACGATATTGGAAGGGTTTTTTAATTCTATCTCTTTATATTAGGATGTTATGAAGAAAAACACTGCCTGTGATAGGCTACTATCATACTAGTCGCACAGAGATATTGAAGACATTTATCGGATTTTGGCAAGTAACGTGACGGGTAACGAGTAGTTATTAACGTATGTAGTGTGCTGCCACGTTTGTTATGATTTGATTTTAAGAAACACACGAAACCGAAAATTTGGTACCAATTTTTTGAGTATTTTATTTTGAGTTAAAAACTCAAAATAAAATACTCCCTTCCGATATCGGTTGATATCATCTGAAGATGCCATGCCCTTGGTATGTATGTATATACCCTTTTTGTTACACGTTGTATAAGTATTTAACAAGAAAATGATAGGATGAAAATACCAAACCACGATAAACTGTATTAAAATATGTTTATCTGTTTAGGAGCCACGATGGTACAGACAAAAAAATGAGATGTCTGTAGATCTGGAACGTGGAACTCTCCAACTTTATACATTACTAGCTGCGTCCCTCTGTTTCATCAGCGCAAATTTCAATCCCGTAAGAAAATCGGTGGCTGTAAGCTGGGCACATTGCCCGTAGAAAAATGCCCGATAGGGCCGACGGGTTCTCGAGTGGCGACCACGCACCGGAAGACGCAGCGTGAGAAGGCCCCCGACAAGGTGGACCGACGCCCTAGTGAAGGTCGCGGGAAACCGCTGGATGCGAGAAGCGCAGGCCGATCGTCGTGGAGATCCTTGGGGAGGCCTATGTCCAGCAGTGGACGCTGCGTCATTCGGCTGAAATGATGATGATGATGGGAATATCGGGATTACAATTCCTGCCAAAATTGGCCCAGATATAGCTTATAAAGCTATATCTGGGCCAAATTTAATCCAAATCCGTCCAGTAGTTTTGGCGGGATAACGGCACAAACAAACAAACTCACTTTAACATTTTTAATATTAGTAAGTATACGCACGAAACAATAACAAAAAAAAAACTTAGCTACAGACAGTTTGGGTTATATTATTTGGTTTATTTATATTTGGATATTCATTCAACTTTTAAATGTAATAAATTATTGAACATTGTTTCAAGGAAAACTTAAAACATTTTTGGTAAAACAGTTAGAGAAAAGCTTTGCTCCCAAAAAACTTTCAGATAAGTAGCAAACAACAGCAGAGAGGCGATGTATTCTAGTAATTTTAAGAATGTTCAGAATCAGATCTCTTCTTCTTCTTTTCTTTAGAGTGAATACTGCTTCAACTCTTCAATGGCCGCTGTGGTCAATTTTGCCATTAACACGTGTAACAAAGTATAGAAATTTGTGAAAAAAAAAAATATTTCACAATGATATCGCCAATGACAGTTGAAAAAACGGCCGCGTTAGCCGACTAAGAGGAGATTTGATACAAAGCCATTATGTGGCCACTATGCTGCGATATTTCAATGTTCTTTATGCATTATTTACTGAATGCACTTTTTACTACATAAATCACGCGTTTTTATTTAGTAAACGACACTATAAATAATTTTAAGAGTCCAATGAAAAATGCGCGTGACGCTCAACTTAGCTTCCCGTCAAAAAACCGAATCAGATCCCAATCTCAACCTGTAAAATGTTCCTCTAATTTACCTACCCAAAACCACTGACGTATAAAATGGTGTTTTTTTTTTTTTGGTTCATTTCTTTCCGTTCGGGCGAATGGAAAAGGCAAAGGCATAGTACGCCATACAGCCAAGTCTTCAGTAATTTTTTTTCATCATTAAATATCTATCCTAACTAATCCTAACTTATCCTAGCATAACTTAACCTAAACTAACTCCTTTCGTTTTACGCGTTTGGACGACAAGGAGCGGTTTAGCGTAAAGACATGATGAGGCCACTATGCTACAATATTTCACTGTTCTTTTTGAATTATTCACTGAATGCACTTTTTACTACATAAATCACGCGTTTTTATTTAGTAAACGACACTATAAATAATTTTAAAAGTCCAATGAAAAATGAGCGTGACACTCATCTTGACATTCCCGCCAAACCCCCATAAAATGGTGTTATTTTTGAACCTGGCTATGACAACTGCCACAAACACAACAGTTTATATTTTTTTCGTGTTTAAGCAAGAGGCTTTTGAGTTTATTGTATTTTATGTATTTTTATTATTATTTACTTTTAATGTGTGTTTAATTTGTGAGGAATAAAAAAAAAATATTCTTCTTGCTTTCTTTCTTTCAATACATTGTTTTTCGCCGAGATGAGACTGCGACTATATTGTGAACGTTTTTAATTACAAGATACGAATACGTAATTAATTGACCTTCTGATCCAGTGAACCTACCTCCGTGTTACATGAGGGGATGGTATCGTGTCCCGCCACGTAATGGCCTTTGAATGCCAACATGGCTAGCCACTGACGCTTTTGTCTTTTTTTTAGGTGAAGTGGGCGGCGGGGTCCGTCAGATTTTGACTGACTAAAAACCATTCCGATGTTCCATCTCAGTCATATGTTGGAGGTCGCGCCGTAAAAAAAAACGTGTCCTTTATCAAGCTTAAATAGTCATGTGTACAACATTGACCGCCTACACACGACGGATAAATCGCAGTTTTGCACGGCAACAAAAAACGCGTGTACAAAGCTCCATAATGATTTTGAGAGTGTTTTTATTGATGACGTGCTGACCACACCTCTCATGTAAGAGGTTATATATGTAGAATGATGCAAATCTAAGAGAGGACCGAGGTTTCTCGGTGGTAGACCATAGCATCGGGTGCCGGCAGAAGTAACCTACCACCCAGCAGGCAAAGTCTTGCCGCCGAGCGATTGGTCGTCTTCCAGCATGATATCTGGTGAAGCCGTACGGAGGACGGGTCTGAGCAGTTGTGTTGCGATGTGTGCCGGGTACGATGCGTACGTGTCGGGAGTTTGGTCGTGGAGGGTCTCCACATCAATCTCCCTCTGGCGCAGCATCGTTGGTCGTGTTGTTGGGTGTAGGTGACATTGCTTCACCTCGCCGTCTTCTTTCCTAATCACTCAGTTTTAGTTTTTTTTTTGAGTGAATAGGCGCGCTTTGTCATCAACGATTGCATCACTGCTTACCATCAGGCGAGCTTGTTGTGAGCAGTCAAGCACTAGTTTATAGTTATTAAAAAAAAGGGCCAATGTGAGTTTTTCAATTAATATATTATGTACTTATACACCCTTATCATCATACTGTGATCATACGTTGTAGGTATATGTATAGGTATATTGCCGCAAAGAATAAAAACGCGTGAGATGGGTGTATATTTGTGGGTCAATTAATACAAACGTGTGAGATGCGTGTGGGTCATAGAAAAAAAAGGTGATAGGAATCTGGTTTTAACCGGATGATGGCCTGCACGATGTTGGGGTAGGCGTCTCGTCCATCCGTGTGTAGTTTCTGGCCTGCCGTCGGAAGCGTCCCCAGGTGGCGGATAGGGGAACAGCCCCCAGATATGGGGGTTACCGGTTTACCGGCGCGGACCAAAACCAGACGCGGGGACCGCTTCGGCGGTCACACGTGCGGCGGGTTAGCCACCACTTCAGGTGGCTGACGTGACCCGAACTCCGGGTCACCGTCGGGCAACCCGGTCTCCTCACTGAGAGGAGCTGGTATTCCCGGCTTGGGCTGGGCGAGTCCCACACACGCCCTTCGGGGTATGGTGCGTAAATTCATTACCACAGCGTCAAAAAAAAAAAGGCGTCTCGTCCATATTATCCACAAGGTTTTTCTTTTTGTATTCAAAACAAAATACGTAGTATGCATACACCACAACACCGTGAAAAGTTCATGAAACAAAATCTTCTGTAGGCACTCACATAAATGTTTTATACCGAAAATTAAAAAAACCGCCTCCAACCTTTATAAAAACAAACGAAGGAAAAGGGGGAAGATTATAATGCATCCCCATTTGTAACATTTAAGGAGCCGACGCTGGCTGAAGCAACGATATTAACACTTTGCAGGTATTTCCGCAAAGCTTTTAACCTTTTTTTGCAAAATGACTATACAGTATTGTTGCATGGTATTATAATTATGTGCAAGTCATAAGCCGTGGCGGGGAACAATAATAATTATATATTTCAGGAGACGCAGGCATGCCCCATACAAAGTAACACATTTGCATATTGCAAAGTTATTAAAATAGCTAGCTTTCCGCCCGCGTGGAGTTCGGTTATATCGCGCTTCTTAGATTTCCCTCGGGAATATAAAATTTTTCCGAGATAAAAGGTAGCCTATGTTTTTTCTCAGGGTCTAAAGATTGTCTGTGCCAAATTTCATCAAAATCGGTTGAGGGGTTTAGGCGGGAAAGCGTAACAGACAGACAGAGTTACTTTCGCATTTATAATATTAGTATGGATAGCGTAGAGTTAAGGGGATCCGAAGAAAATAAAACAATAAAAGGAATGGGATCAGACCGGAATGACATGATTATCCATACTAATATTATAAATGCGAAAGTAACTCTGTCTGTCTGTCTGTCTGTCTGACGTTTGACTCTGTGTAAGAGCTTTAAGCGGGAAAGCGTAACAGACAGACAGACATACAGACAGACAGACAGACAGACCGACAGACAGACAGACAGAGTTACTTTCGCATTTATAATATTAGTATGGATTACATAATAACATAACTTTCCACAACTGGGAAACAGGCTCTCTGTGAGTGGGCCGTTGTCTACCAAGCGCGCCCAATAGGGTTGGTCCTGTTTTTTTTTTTTTGTTCTAGGACTTGATGCTTTCCTCACGATGGTTTTCCTTCAATTTTTCAGGGCATTGGTGATGAAATTGTTTACAGAAAGTAATGCACCAACTCGAAAGTCACGGCCGTTGCCACTGGGTCATCATTGCTCTCTATTTTAATAGGTGTAGATACAAATAAGTTTCTCCCGTTTTTTGAACATGCGAACGAGCATTAGCAATAGGAGGATAATTTTGTCATATCTGGAGTAGTAATGGACGCGTTTCTCCTTTTCCTTCAATAAAGCTTCCAATTCCATGTCTTCGTACGATTTTGGTTGTCGTGGTGGCCTAGTGGTTAAAACACCAGCCTCTCAAGTATGAGTGCGCGGGTTCGATTCCAGGTCAGGGAAGTACCAATGTAACTTTTCTAAGTTATAATATATGTACTTTCTAAGTATATCTTGGACACCAATGACTGAAGGTGAAGGAAAACATCTTAAGGAAACCTGGAATTTATAAGTCTGAAATCGCCAACCCGCATTGAACAAGCGTGGTGATTACGCTCAATCCTTCTCTGTATGAGAGGAGACCTGTGCCCAGCAGTGGGACGATAAAAAAAGGTTGATGATGATGTACGATTTCGGTCTTCTACTACGTTCTTTGTCCTTACAGTTTCTAAACTTTGAAATTACTCACGACAACTTCTCTCTCTTAAAGCAGCTTCACCATAAGCTTCTATAAGTATATATCTCAGCTGCAGATTTCTTCAAATTAAAGAAGTAACAAAAGTTCCCGCAAATGACGCTTATTCAGCACAAAACTTGACATTTTTGCACTATATATAGGTAAATATGTGATACTGATACAGAGTCACTAATACTCTAAGTGTATGTTTACCAGATGTCCGAACTTACGATATCACATTTTACTTCTGACAATTTCATCGAAACCTCTTAGTGAGGAAATCTTTTGTTAAATGGCGGAAAGTTATTCGTTCATTTCCCTCTCAACCGAAGCACCTACCATCTAATATCTTCAGCACCCTAGGTTGACTAGTAGAGAATGCCTAAGGTTAAGCCTGCCTTTTTACAGAGGCCAGAAGGTCAAAAGGATTATGAGTTAACTTGCACAGGATGGAGAATCTCACTCATCCATACTAATATTATAAATGCGAAAGTAACTCTGTCTGTCTGTTACGCTTTCCCGCTTAACCCTCTCAACCGATTTTGATGAAATTTGGCACAGACAACCTTTAGACCCTGAGAAAGAACATAGGCTACCTTTTATTCAGGAAAATTTTGATGTTCCCGAGGGAAATCTAAAAAGCGCGATATAACCGAACTCCACGCGGGCGAAGCCGCGGGTGGAAAGCTAGTAATCTATACAAATACCTCAAGCCTCTATGAGCTGTCTCTCACCAGTCGCTACATTTCATAACTTGGGAGCTCCTGTTAATTCTGTGTGCGAATCTCCGTGTAAATCTAGTTATCCAGCCCCGGTGGGCAGAGTTGCTGTTTTTTATATTAATTAATGTATTTTATTATTTCATTAACCCTTTTCCTTATTTGTTAAGGGTTTACAAAGGCTTCCCGGTGAACTTAAGTGTTTTTGTTGGAAGTCGACGAACTGAGTAATAGGTTTACGGTTTCGTGTTATGCTCTATACTTTGTTGTTTTTATATATTTTGTGGGTGAAATGTATGTATTACTTTAATGTTCTGTGAAGAAAATTCAGTACTGAAATTATTTTACGGTAAATTGAACCCATATTTCATGTTAAATAGGTTGTCAAGACACGCAAAACGCCTTCACTATTATTGTGTAATTAAGTCTAACGTAGAAAAACGCCTCTAAGTCCTAACATCATGTTCGACAAAATGTATAGTGAGTGTTTATGTAAAACACTCTACAGGGTTATGGTAAGAAATTAATTGACTGATCGTTTATTTAAGTGATTTTATATACATAATAGTTCAATGGAACGTTTGACACTATTCCCACTGACATAATATCCACTTCCCAATTCAAACGACTTAACATCACAAAACAATAGTAAAATAGTGGTGTGCTGTAACAATATCACCTTGAAGAATACCTCAAGGTGAAATTGTAATAAATAAAGCTAGGGCTGTCGTGAATATCATACGATTACAATGCAAAATAACTACTGCACCTGAATCCAAAAGATATAATTATTTTCATGATTAGACGATATAAATTGTGCTATTATTTATGATCTGTTCAAAGTTTTGTTTACGAATGATTTTATTCCCACCTAAATAAATATATGTAACCTTTTTACAAGTGTATCTTAAGAAGATATCAGTAAAAACATGAAAAGTGTGACGCAAACTGGACTTTACGAGTGGTTATTAATGTTATTTAAAAAAAAACACATATTTATTTACTATTTTAAACTAGATTGCCAATGCGATAATTGGAACTACATAGTTCGTATGGAATTGAGGCATGATTGATCACCACGATTGCACACTGCGTGTTGGTAATTTCTAATGTTTAAATCTAGCAACCATAAGTCATAACTTTATGTAAATATAAAACAATAAATAACATTTCAGTGTACAGCTGTGTGGTGACGCGTATATTCATTGAATATCAAACATGTGTGATCAAATATATATATATATATATATATATATATATATATATAAACACCTCTTTGCACACTTAGTTGATCCAGCCGCGATCCCGAACACAATAGACTCCACCTTTAGCACGGAATAACTTTAATCCAGTTGCGTATTTCTCGGGCGGAGTGGCAACGTCGCATTCTATTAAGGAATGTTGCCAAACATATTCCTCGATAGGAAATTATACTCGATAAAAAATTTTTCAACAATTTCATGAATTAGTGGATCCATAACGGCTAAATTTTTTGAACCCACGAGGACTTTTTAGCTCTAAATATATTTCAAAAATCAATTACTTGTGTTGAACCATTTATATACTCGTACTTCCAGTAATACATCTTTTGATCCGATACCTATACCGTAACAGTTGATCAAATAGGAATTTATTATAGCTAATCTAGATATTTTATATTCGCAATACTCCATACATTGTAAGATCTATATATATTTTTTAACAATTCTATGCATTAGTGGATCCATAACGACTATTTTTTTTTAAATGCACAAAGACTTTTTGGCTTGGAATATATTTCAAAAATCATTCTCTTATGTTGATCCATGTAGCTACTCGTACTTCGTAATACTTATTTTGATCTGAAGATGTACTGATACCGTACCGGTCGATCAATTATGTTTAGTATGAAGTCAAAGTTATTGTTATTAATATTTAAAGAGGTTGAATTTTGCGTATGGGGTTTTTATAGTTTATTTCTAACTTACCATTTATATTAAGTTTTTAAACTCTATTCATCGAAATCAATCTAATTAGTCCAAACACGATATCGGCGCTGCATGTTTGGGGCTGAAAATATTGTGTGGACGGCCTCGGTTACACTCAATGCAATTAACACTGCTTGTATAGACTTTTTTGGTAGAAATTGTATGCGAATACATATTATTATTAAATTTGAAGTTTCAGTTTTAAGCGTTGAATTTTGCTAAGCGGTTTTTTAGGTATTAATCAGGTAGAAACAAAAAAAGTTTACTCCTTCCAAACAGAACGCACATTACAATAATAATACACTAAAAAATAGTAAACACATAATAAAGAAAAAGAAAAAAAAAGTAATATAATTTACTAAAAAGCCTCGTACTCAAAATAAAACAATGTTTTCCTGATGTTATAATCCGGGTCAGGAGTTTTGGCGGGAAAGTTAAGCTGAGCTTCAATTTTTCCATTGGAGTTTTAAATTATTTAAAGTGTTCTTTACTAAATAAAATTGCGAGATTTATGTAGTAAATAGTGCATTCAGTAAATAATTCATAAAGAACATTGAGATATCCTAGCGTAGTACAATAAACATGTGTACCATTTATAATATTTTTGTAAATTAAAAAAGATAAACTCAACCGCACGTTAGTGGAAATAAAATCATATTTGCTTCTTACTAAGTAATAAAGGTAATAAAGATCTGTGGATCTGGTGGATGATTTCTCAGTCTACTCGAAAGTGTGTTATAAAAATAATTTCGCTTAGTCGCGTTATATTTTAGCGAAAGAAAGCGCTGTTTTCTAATCAAATCAAATTAAATCATTTATTTGTTAACACAGGTAAATATTGACAGATCTTACAAAGAATAATAATGATATGATGAATGAATAATAATGGTTTGTGGTAGGTACTGGAACGCGTTAGACACATGGAATGTCAACTTTAGCGGCCGCAATTTCGAAATAGGGAGATTGCGTTTCGTTCCAACATCCTAGTCTGAATTTCTTTCGAAAAAAAAAACTGCATTCGAAACATGGAATACCAAGGAGGTAACTAATAAAAGGTTTTATTCAAATTTTGGACTATCTTGCAAATAGACAGTAGTAGACTGTTTATTGAAAAAAACAAAAGAACATTATAATAGCGCGGGAAAAAATATTATTGTTCATTATTCGATATTGAACTTAAAAAAGAAAATTATGTGTTTGATTTCCGCAGATTGTTTGAGAAAAGTAGTTGATAAATGCCTGCGTGATTACACCGTATACTGCTTAGTATGATACTATTGTCATCGGCAGCAGCGCGGGCGTTAAGACTAAAGGATTCGACCTCGGGCAATAGCAATAAAAAAGTTAATAATCAATGTCAAAATCCTATAAAATTTAAATTTGTTGTTAAAGTTGTCAACAGAAAAATTATTTTCTTTTGGCAATTTAAGTGTTTACCCGACTTCAAAAAAAGGAGGAGGTTCACAATTCGTCGCAATCTTTTTTTTATGTATGTTCATCGATTACTGTAAGACGCCTGGACCCGTTTGCGAAATTCTTGTTTTATTTGAAAGGGTGGTCCCATAGTCACCAGGTCAAGATCTGATGATTAAAGATTAGAGAAATCAAGGAAAACTTTCAAAACTTTTACGGGCAACTAGTGCATTTCTAGTTATTTTCATTAAGTATTTTAAAGCACTACAATGTAGTAATGATCTGGAGTAGATATGAAGTCGGGAGACAGTTGAGGGAACTCCTCGACAATTCACAGCAGCTACCTTGTGTTTGAACTTGATTAATTTGTATTAATAAGAACTTTACAACTAAATGGGTTGTAACTATCATTAGGGCTCTGATGATGAATACAAAGGCCAGTTCAGGTAACTTCTCAAGGGTTTACAGTAGTTCCCTTGTTTTTGGATTTAATTAATATATATATTGATGAGCAATTTTCACCGATATGCATTATTATGAAAATCTGTAGTAGATTTGATGATGAAGACCACGACCGACAAACATTCAGTTTAGCCCACATATATTTTTTTTAATAATTATAAACTAGCGCTTGACTGCAATTCCGCCTGATGGTAAGCAGTGATGCAATCGTTGATGGTAAAGCGCGCTAGTTTATTAAGTCCATTCACTTACAAAACCTTAGTGAATAGGAAGGAAGACGGCAGTTGAGCGTCGACAACGCTGCACCAGAGGGAGATTGATGTGGAGACCCTCCATGACCAAACTCCCGGCACAACAACATTTGGCGCATCGTACCCGGCACACATCGCAACACAACTGCTCAGACCCGTCCTCCGTACGGCTCACCAGAAATCAGGCCGGAACACGACGAATCGCTTGGCGGCAAGTCTTTGTCTGGTGGGTGCTAACTTCTGCCGGCAGCCGATGTTATGGCCTACCACCGAGCAAAGGCACCGAGCATAGGTGCAAAGTTCTTATCAATACGAATTAATCAAGCATTAATCATGCTCGGGCTAGTAGGGAATCAATCCGGTCCGAAAGAGAGGCCATGGTTGAGCGAACGAGTGTTGCACTGCAGGCAGTCTCCGAATGGGGCAATGCCAATCTTGTAGCATTCAATGCCGCCAAAACACAAGCGTGTCTTTTCACCGCCAAAAGGAGCCCGTTCATCTTGGCTCCTACTTTTCGAAATGTGTCCTTGGAGTGTTCCAACCGCCTTCAGCTTTTGGGAGTTGAGATTTCCTCGAACCTTAACTTTGGGCAGTTCATTGAGTCCAAGGCCAAGGTGGCTGCCAGGAAACTTGGCGTTATCGCAAAGGTCCGGCAGTACTTCACACCTGGGCAGCTTCTAATGTTATACAAAGCACAGGTCCGTTCGTGTGTGGAGTACTGCAGCCACATTTGGGCTGGTGCTGCCAAGTGTCACCTGGCCACTTTGGATTCAGTGGAGAGACGTGCAAAGAGGCTGATTGGTGACCCTGATCTAACTCGAGTTGGTCTCCAAAGCCTAGAGCACAGGCGTAGAGTAGCCAGCCTTTCGGTGTTCTATAGGATGCATTTCGGGGAGTGTGCGAGGGAATTGCATGATTTAATTCCCCCATCTCCGTTCCACCAGGGGACGACCCGTCGTACGGCTGGTTTCCACCCTTACGTTGTTAACACCACTACGACCCGGACGAAGCGTTTCGCCTCCTCCTTTATACCGCGTACGTCGAGGGACTGGAACAATTTGCCAGCGGCGGTGTCTCCGTCGGACTACAATTTGAGTGTCGTTAAGGCTAGGGTGAATAGGCTCTTAAGAAACTAGTGCGCTTTACCATCAACGATTGCGTCACTGCTTACCATCAGGCAGGATTGCGGTAAAGCGCTGGTTTATAATATGTAAAAAAAAAAAAAACACAAACGCAAGGTGGCTGCTGTGTATAGTTGAGGAGTTCCCTCGACTGCCTATAGTCTTCATCATCAGATTTACTACAAACCATCATTTTAACCCATATAGGTGCAAAGTTCTCATCAATATAAATGAATTAAGTCCAAACACAAGGTGCCTACTATTAACCGTTGAAGAGTTCCCTGAACTGGCCTTTGCTTTTATCACCAGAGCCTTCATGACAGTCATAACCCATCTTTTTGTAAAGTTCTTATCAATACAAATTAGTCAAGCACAAACTCAAGGTAGCTGCTGTGAATAATTGAGGAGTTCCCTTGACTTTCTCCAGGCTCCATCATCAGCTATACCAGACCTTTATCAAATTGTAGTTCTCTGAAATACTTAATGAAGATACTTAGAAATGCACTAGTCGCCCCTACGATTTTTGGAAGTTCCTCTTGATTTCTTTAGTCTTCCATCATCAGATCCTGACTATGGGACCATTTAGAAAGTTTACCTTTTCTAACATAAAAAGAATTTTGTAAATCGGTCTAGGCGTCTGAGATTTATCGGTGAACATATATAAAAAAGTAACTGCTGCTTATCCAATCGCTTCACGCCCTTGGCAAATGCTGCACCCTGATTGGCCCATTTGAATTGGATCAACAACTGCTCAGACGTAATTTGTTGATCCATTGTCACTTGTTGATCCGGGGGCCTTTTCTTGATCCGTTGCCATCTGATCATAAAAATGTGGCTCCGTTCGGATCCACATGCGTCACGATGAATAATAAGAAGTAATAACAATAATTAAGGGCTGTTTTATACAAATCCACCTTTTTGGCGTCTGACCAGTTGTTGATCCAATTCAAACGGGCCAATCAGGGCGCAGCATTTGCCAAGGGCGTGAAGCGATTGGATAAGCAGCAGCTTCTTTTTTTAAGTATGTTCACTGAGTAATCTCAGACGCCTGGATCGATTTTCAAAATACTTTGTTGTTTGGAAAGGTAAACTTTTTAAGCGGTCCCGTAGTCACCAAGTCAGGATCTCATGATGGAAGAGTAAAAGAAATCAAGAGGAAATTCCAAAAATCATAGGGGTGACTAGTGCATTTCTAAATATCTTCATTAAGTATTTCAAAGAACTACAATTTAATAAAGGTCTGGTGTAGCTGATGATGGAGCCGGGAGACAGTCAAGGGAACTCCTCAATGATTTACAGCAGCTACCTTGAGTTTGTGCTTGATTAATTTGTGTTGATAAAAACTTTACAAAAATATGGGTTATGACTGTCATGAAGGCTCTGGTGTTGGAAAAGAAAGGCCAGTTCACGGAACTCTTCAACGGTTAACAGTAGGTACCTTGTGTTTGGACTTAATTCTTTTATATTGATAAGAACTTTGCACCTATATGGGTTAAAATGAAAGTCTGTAGTAGATCTGATGTTGAAGACCCTAGACAGTCAAGGGAACTCCTCAATGATTCACAGCAGCTACATTGAGTTAGTGCTTGATTAATTTGTATAGATAAGAACTTTACAAAAAGATGGGTTATGACTGTCATGAAGGCTCTGGTGATAAAAGTAAAGGCCAGTTCAGGGAACTCTTTAACGGTTAATAGTAGGTACCTTGTGTTTGGACTTAATTCATTTATATTGATGAGAACTTTGCACCTATAGAGTTAAAATGATGGTCTGTTGTAAATCTGATGATGAAGACCATAGGCAGTCGAGGGAACTCCTCAACTATACACAGCAGTCACCTTGCGTTTGTGCTTGATTAATTCGTATTGATAAGAACTTTGCACCTATGTGGGTTAAAATGAAGGTTTGTCGGTCGTGGTCTACACCATCAAACCTACTGCAGATTTTCATAATAATCCATATGGGTGAAAATTGCTCATCAATATATGTTTAATAATTAAATCCAAATACAAGGGAACTACTGTAAACCGTTGAGGAGTTGACCTGAACTGGCCTTTGTATTCATCATCAGCGCCCTAATGACAGTTACAACCCATTTACCTAAATATAATGTAAAGTTCTTATTAATACAAATTAATCAAGCTCAAACACAAGGTAGCTGCTGTGAATTGTCGAGGAGTTCCCTCAACTGTCTCCCGACTTCATATCTACTCCAGATCATTATTACTTAAATTGTAGTGCTTTAAAATACTTAATGAAAATAACTAGAAATGCACTAGTTGCTCGTAAAAATTGTGAAAGTTTTCCTTGATTTCTCTAGTCTTTAATCATCAGATCCTGACCTGGTGACTATGGGACCACCCTTTCAAATAAAACAAGAATATTGCAAACGAGTCCAGGCGTCTTACAGTAATTGATGAACATACATAAAAATAAACCTCCTCCTTTTTTGAAGTCGGGTAAAAACTTAAATTGCCAAAAGAAAATATTTTTTCTGTTGACAATTTAAATTTTTATAGGATTTTGACATTGATTACTAACTTTTTTATTGCTATTGCCCGAGGTCGAATCCTTTAGTCTCAACGCCCGCGCTGCTGCCGATGACAATAGTATCATACTAAGCAGTAAACGGTGAAATCACGGAGACATTTACTAACTACTTTCCTCAAACAATCTGCGGAAATCAAACACGTAATTTTCGTGTTTAAGTTCAATGACGAATAATGAACAATAATATTTTTCCCGGCGCTATGGCGCTATTACTAAGTAGCAAATAAGATTTTATTTCCAATAAGGTGCGGTTGAGTTCACCTTTTTTAATTTACAAAAACATTATAAATGGGGTACACATGTTTATTGTACACACTACGCTAGGATATCTCGATGTTCTTTATGAATTATTTACTGAATGCACTTTTTACTACATAAATTACGCATTTTTATTTAGTAAAGAACACTATAAGTAATTTAAAACTCCAATGGAAAAATTGAAGCGACACTCAGTTTAACTTTCCCGCCAAAACTCCTGACCCCGGGTTATAACATCAGGAAAACATTGTTTTATTTTGAGTACGAGGCTTTTTAGTAAATTATATTACTTTGTTTTTTCTTTTTTCTTTACTTTGTTTATTATTTTTTTAGTGTAATATTATTATAATGTGGGTTCTGTTTGGGCGGAGTAAACAATTTTTCTTTCTATTTTTTTTATTATTATTATTATTTATAAACTGGCACTTGACCGCCATCCCGCCTGATGGTAAGCAGTGATGCGATCATTGATGGTAAAGCGAGCTAGTTTATTAAGAGCCTATTCACTCTAGCCTTGAAGACACTCAAATTGTAGTGTGACGGAAACACCGCCGCTGGCAAATTGTCCCAGTCCCTCGATGTACGCGGAATAAAAGAGGAAGCAAAACGCTTCGTCCGGATCGTAGTGGTGTTAACAACGTGAGGGTGGAAAGTCGCCGTACGACGGATCGTCCGATGGTAGAACGGAGATGGGGGAATTAAATCATACAATTCCCTTGCACACTCATCAGAATGTCTGATTAATACCTTAAAAAACCGCTACGCAAAATTCAACCCTTAAAACTGAAACTTAAAATTTAATTATAATATGTATTCGCATACAATCTCTACCACAGAAGTCTATACAAACAGTGTTAATTGCATTGAATGTTACCGAGGCTGTCCACACAAAACATATAGCGGCGATATCGTGTTTAGACTCATTAGATTGGTTTCAATGAATAGAGTTTAAAAATTTAAAATAAATGGTTAATTAGAAATAAAGTATAAAAACCCCATACGTAAAATTTAACCTCTTTAAATATTCATAACAATAACTTTGATTTCTTAAACTGACCGATCGACCGGTACGGTATCAGTACTTATTCAGATCAAAATAAGTATTACGAAGTACGAGTAGCTAAATGGATCAACATAAGTCAATGATTTTTGAAATATATTCTGAGCCAAAAGTCTTCGTGCATTTAAAAAAAATCCTTATGGATCCACTAATGCATGAAATTGTTGATTAAATATATATAGATCTTACAATGTATGGAGCAATGCGAATATAAAATATCTAGATTAGGTTTAATAACTTCATAATTGATCAACCATTACGGTACAGGCATCGGATCAAAAGAAGTATTACTGGAAGTACGAGTATATAAATGGATCAATACAAGTAATTGATTTCTAAAATATATTCAGAGCTAAAAAGTCCTCGTGGGTTCAAAAAATTTAGCCGTTACGGATCCACAATTGCATGAAATTGTTAAAAAAACTTTATCGAGTATAAAGTCCTATCGACGAATATGTTTGGCAACATCGCTTAATCGAATGTGACGTTGCCACTCCGCCCGAGAAATACGCAGCTAGATCAAAGTTATTCCGTGCTAAAGGTGGAGTCTATTGTGTTCGGGATTGCGGCTGGATCAACTATGTGCCCAAAGAGGTGTTTATATATATATATATATATATATATATATATATATATATATATATATATATCGGCGCTGAGCACCGTCTGATAGCGATATAGTTTTAAGTTATCCGATTAATCGATTTTCTAATTTCTGAACGAAATTTAATGTAATCGTGTAGTGATTCCTAAAGGTAACACCCGACACTGGCACAAAAGAAGAAATAACGGGGACTGGTGACAGCTGGTCTACGGTGACTTGGATGTGCGACTCGCGTCTTATGGAACGTTATTTCTTAGGAAAATTATTGTAAAATTGGAGTGATCAAAGTTTGATTTAAAGTTTATCCTTATAATTGATTATCTCCTTGCCCGATACTCTACGCCTACAAAGGATCCCTTGCTAAATAAAGACGGAGCTTCCCCAGATGATACTTTTGTACCGCTAACTTCTTCTAATGATGGCCATCTTCCCCAGATGATACTTTTATAGCGCCAACTTCTTCTGATGATGGCCATGTGTGCCGTTATATATATATATATATATATATATATATATATATATATATATTTAAGAACACCTTGTATACCATGTTTTAAGCAAATAAAATATCTACTCTAATTTAATCAACACTATAGCAGTACAAAAGTAAAGAAACATATTAGTTTTTTTATTTTTTATTTTGTGTACTCTTTTTCGTGCTGAAGAAAAGGTTAATATTTGTTTTACTTGTTCGTATATCCAAGCTAAGTCCTTTTCTGGAGCTGTGGTCTATTTTAAAGTTTATTTTCATGATCGGCATTTACCAACCCAACTTAAAAATGATGTTATTTCCCAAATATAAAATCTATATAGCAACTCAATCTTAAAATATTTAGTTCCTTTCAAATCGCAATTCTTTATTGCATATCACGTGCCATAATGTTGTACCAGGTAAATCATTTCACTTTTAATTGCGCTGGCGGTCACAGCTTAGATCGGGTAAGAGAGAGAGTGAAGGAAGGTGCTGAGTGTTTAATGTGATAAATTTTAATACTTTAATTAGCAAGGTACATAATTTAATTCAGGAATTATGAACAATACGTATGTTATTTTTTTAGTCATATACAAATACTTACTTTCTTAGACAATAAAATTATCTTTGCCTTTCAGAATATGCTGTTAGTACTTAACTGTGAAGAAACTAGCTGCGAACTGCGAGCTGTTAACTTTATCTATATAGCATTAAGACTCCAGGTTGATTGGGAAAATTTGACAGTTTAAGGTAGCCTTGACCTGCTGTTGTAGATACATATAACACTACCCAGATGGTTTCATGTCAGCTGCATCTTCAAGACTGAATCGAGAAAATTATATTTCGCAAATTTCGTTCACATTCCTTATTAAATTAAGTAATAATATATTGAATAATCGCTTACTAGCAGCATGAAACCCATTCTACTCAATTAGACCCACGTGGCGACCGGGCACGGGGATGTTTAATTAATTTAATTATCGCTTGATAATGGACTCGCCCGGCTTCATAGGCAACCCCTATAACTGTATGAGATATCATAATTGCATCAATAAGGGGAACTACTCTTCCCCAAATTGTTATGTCTTCACCTGGCCCCTAGTTCAGCATCGCAGGGTAACGCTAAAATTTTAAAGTACGTTACGTTCTTACTAGGTATACTTTTATGTAAAGTAAGATGGAAAAAAATAAGTAAGGTAATGTAATAATATTTTTATAGTAACACCATCCACATAGGGGAATTTATAAATATAAGTTGGCAACCCAACACACTTCTTTTTTCATTGTTTATTGATGTATACTGAAGAACATCTACTCAAAAAGCACAGCCCAAATCAGACTAGAAAGAACGGGTGAGGAGTTTTTTATAGAGAGACGCGTTCGCCAAGGTGATCCCATTTCACCCAAGTTGTTTTCAGCGGCTTTGGAGATGATATTCAGAAATCTGGAATGGCATAAAAATGGCCTTAACATATACGGCGAAAAATTAAACCACTTACGTTTTGCAGACGATCTAATTCTATTTTCGGAGTGCCCAAAAAATTTTAAGCAAATGCTACAACAACGTTCTTTTTGCACTTGCTAGAATTGCACAGAAGACACGTCTTCCATTTTTTCTATTGGAAGTGAATTCTTCTCCTCTTTTCAGCTCACGGCGATGAAACAGAAAACCACGTGCTACTGTGTCCGTTGTAACAAACACTTTGTTACAAAACATTACAAAACATTTAAAAAAAATTAAACAAAAAAAAATAACAACTAAACTGTTTTTACAGCTGTTTTTTTTAAATACCTACGTCCACGGAACCTCAGAAACAATACTGTTTGTTCTAGAAACGATTTTTATGCCGGCACAGTTTCATGTCGGAAACCAATTCCATATGGAAAGTGTGTGATCCGCGATCGTGGTGATCGCACGGGAGAACAGTTTCTCACACTCACAATATGCGTGTGCTTTCTAGCAGTGAGCACTGTTTCTAGATCATTGGTTGTGATCATTTGCATAGATTAATGGGCCATTAATCTATGCAAATGATCACAATGGCTGATTGGTTATGTGGTGGTTAAAAAATAAACTTGTTTTTTTTCTTTAAGTATAAGTTGTTATGTATGGTGGAGGCGCCTGATCGACTGACAGCGGTCGTTGTGTATTGACATAACAAGATGGCGGAGTAAGTTCATGTCATGCTCACGCGCCAAAATAATGATGATAGTCTTCTATTATATAGTGTACAATACAAAACTTTACGTGACTGACACCGTACAACCTAAATACTTATTAATGCTACTACCAAAGACAGAAAAAAGCAAACGATGTAAACTGCACTAAGTAAGGATTTAAAATACCGCGAGTTTTTAAAGGCTTAACAATCATCATCATCATCACAGCGTTAATCCCAGTTGCATCCAAAGCCTTTTCAGCTTTGAAGTCTGGGGTCCGCTTTACCAGTCCAACTGCTGAAATGGCTAAACTTCGACATTTTCCGTGAACCGACTGCCGTCTGACCTTCACAACCCTAAGGCGACATCGAAGCATTGCAGTTAGACCACTTGTTGGACTTTTGAGGGCTCCAACAACCCGTAACGACTGCCACTAGATGTTTGTATGGCAACCGGGACCAACGGCTTAACGTGCTTTCCGAGGCACGACCAGACCAGTGCAAGTATTCATATTCATGCATACAAATACTTGCACTGTGCGGGGATCGAACCCGCGCCACCTTGCGCAGCGGCCGCGTCCGCTACCGCTACGCCACGTTAAAGGCTTAACAATATTAGCTCGTATTTAACATAACGTGGCTGAAAGTAACTCTGTAATCTGGTCGCGATGGATCCTCGCGAAATTTTACTTACTTTTTTATACACGACTCTTACTGGCTAAAAAACCACCGCGGTTTTTCACCTGTCTCTATGGCCGGGAGTGCGCGATTTGCATTAGCAGTGTAGAGTATCTGTGAGAGTTCTAATTCCCCTTACCATGGATATAACATAACATGACGCTCTACTTCCCCTCCGGATTAGGTAGATGTAGGTATAGGTAGACCTATAGTCCTGCCACACATTTTGCCACTCATGTGATTGGGCATTTTGACAGCCTCCGTGGCGTAGCGGTAGCGGACGCGGCCGCTGCACAAGGTGGCGCGGGTTCGATCCCCGCACAGTGCAAGTATTTGTATGTATGAATATGAATATTTGCACTGGTCTGGTCGTGCCTCGGAAAGCACGTTAAGCCGTTGGTCCCGGTTGCCATACGAACATCTAGTGGCAGTCGTTACGGGTTGTTGGAGCCCTCAAAAGTCCAACAATTGGTCTAACTGCAATGCTTCGATGTCGCCTTCGGGTTGTGGAGGTCAGACGGCAGTCGCTTCACGGAAAATGTCGAAGTTTAGCCATATCAGCAGTTGGACTGGTAAAGCGGACCCCAGACTCCAAAGCTGAAAAGGCTTCGGATGCGACTGGGATTAACGCTGTGATGATGATGGTGATTGGGGGCGAACCTACCGAAATATTCCAGGTGAAAAACTTAATAACACTGCCCGACCCGAGCACCGAGAAATTTATTCTCAGCAGGAGTCCTTGCACCTTTGCTGTCTGAGACTTGTTCCAAGTTCCATTATCCTATCCAATCAAAGAAGCTAAAATGTCAATGTAGACCTGTCAAATTATTGGTCCCGACGTAAACTGGCGTATTTTTAGTGGCCATGTTTATAATCGCGTCTAACCTGTCTATGGAGTATCTTAATTTGACAGGATTCAATTAAAATGTTATCCTCTATCCTTTTCTTAAGGAAATGGGTAGAAAAAGATCCACATAACTTAAAATTACTTTAGTTTGTGAACAACAGATTCGGCGCCATTGTGTGCCATTATTTAGTGTATAAACTAATTACGTCATCATAATGAATAAAAAGGTATACTGAACCAGAACAAAAGATTGATCACAGTGGGCACGTGGGTATGCTAAATTAATTGTTATTGTTATGTTTGCTATGAGTAATAGGTATAACACTCGTCACTCGGCCCCATGCCTATATTTTATAGATAACCCTAGATTCGACGTAATTTTATTGCGTAACAGTTTGAGGGCCGTATTACAGAACCTTACTCAAGAGTCAAGCATTACTTAAAACTAGTTTCAACCAAACAAAAGGCTTCAATCGAGATTTAAATAAAGCTTGCCAGCCTCTCAAGTATGAGTGTGCGGGTTCGATTCCAGGTCAGGCAAGTACCTATGTAACTTTTCTAAAGTTGGACATCAATGACTGAAGGTGAAGGAAAACATCTTGAGGAAACCTGGACTTTCCAAGTCTGAAATCGCCAACCCGCATTGAGCAAGTTTGGTGATTACGCTCAATCCTTCTCTGATGAGAGGAGACCTGTGCCCAGCAGTGGGATGATAAAAGGTTGATGATGGTGATGAGTTTTAAGTTCTGTAATACGGACCTGAGTGTAAAGAAGTAACAAAGACAGAGACAGAAACACACACAATCACTCAAAAACTTTCTCCTTTATGATATTCTAATGTGAATAGGGTATTTGACTAAAAAAAACTAATTAGTTCGTCAGTCAGATTTCCAGAAAATACTAGTAAAGTATTTTTTTCTTTTTTCATATAAACAAAAAATGAAGACGACACAGTGCGTTGAAAACTCGTGTGACGTAGCACGCTACACTTTTTAGCGAGCAGTGACGTCACCAGCCACCACATCTTTGATGCCCTTTATATTTGTAATTTTTTATGAATTTGTTAAAACAAAATATACGTGTCCAATATTTTTCTATAATCTGAATGAAGGACTAAATAGAATCTTTTTTTTTTCCTAGGAGACTCTATCTCAAATCCCTATTACAAACAGTGTATTAATGGCCCCGATTCCTTTGTCCACAAACTAAACTAATTTTAAGTTCATTGAACCTTTTTCTTCATATTTCATTAAAAATAGGACAGATGATTAATAATAATTTAGGCCTGTGACGTGATATGTAAGTCAGCGGCTAACGCAATTTGATGTATTTTTGATAGCCATGTTTTTAACCACATCTAAGCTAACGATGATATGTCTTAATTGGACAGGAACAAGCTAATATGTTATCTTCTATCCTTTTCTTAATGAAATAGAAAGTCCACCAGACAAAGTCTTGCCGCCAAGCGATTCGTCGTGTTCCGGCATGATGTCTGGTGAAGCCGTACGGAGGACGGGTCTGAGCCGTTGTGTTGCGGTGTGTGCCAGGTACGATGCGCCAAATGTTGTTGTGTCGGGAGTTTGGTCGTGGAGAGTCTCCAGATCAATCTCCCTCTGGCGCAGCATCGTTTGGTCGTGTTGGTCTTGGGTTTAACATTGCATCACCTCGCTCAACTGCCGCCATCCTTCCTATTCCTAAGTTTTTTAAGTGAATAGGCTTAATAAACTAGTGCGCTTTACCATCAACGACTGCATCACTGCTTAACATCGGGCGGGATTGCAGTCAAGCATTAGTATAAAATTAATAAAAAAAAAAGGTAAAATGAAACAGATTTTTTTTTTTTGAGAATCGACAAAAAACACACCACAATCATACGCTGAATACATGGTTATAGTTTATACGTCTGGCCAGAATAATGCGTCGCTTGCTCATTGTAAACTAATGTGGCGGATCATAAACAGTATTTCCCAAAAATTTAAGAATTATCTACAAACAGAAGACACAATTTAATACCTATATCCATGTGCTGAGCAAATCATATTATGAGATCACATCACTTACCCTGTATAGCACCAGCCCAGCACAGCCAGAAGAGTGCCCACTTGGCAGTACGGAACCGCTGCAGCCACAAAGGTCGGAACATGCCCCAGCCGCACTTGAGGGACTGCTCCTCATCGTGAGCAGTTCTCTTGGGAGATGCCGGTGCAGCTTCTGTCGTGGCCTGGTAGAAACAAAAATGATTAGTTATTTCTGGGTTTTTTTTTTATAAAATTATGTATAAACCAGCGCTTGACCGCAATCCTGCCTGACGGTAAGCAGTGATGCGATCGTTGATGGTAAAGCGCGCTAGTTTATTAAGAGCCTATTCACTCTAGCCTTAAAGACACTCAAATTGTAGTCCGACGGAAACACCGCCGCTGGCAAGTTGTTCCAGTCCCTTGATGTACGCAGTATAAAGGAGGAGGCGAAACGCTTCGTCCGGATCGTAGTAGTGTTAACAACGTAAGGGTGGAAACTCGCCGTACGACGGGTCGTCCGATGGTGGAACGGAGATGGGAGAATTAAATCATGCAATTCCCTCGCACACTCCCCAAAATGCATCCTATAGAAAACCGAAAGGCTGGCTACTCTACGCCTGTGTTCTAGGCTTTGGAGACCGTCTCGAATTAAATCAGGGTCACCAATTAGCCTCTTCGCACGCCTCTCCACTGAATCCAAAGTAGCCAGGTGACATTTCGCAGCACCAGCCCAAATGTGGCTGCAGTACTCCACACACGAACGGACCTGTGCTTTGTACAACATTAGAAGCTGCCCCGGTGTGAAGTACCGTCGGACCTTTGCGATGACGCCAAGTTTTCTGGCAGCCACCTTGGCCTTGGACTCATGAATCGCCCAAAGTTTAGGTTCGAGGAAATCTCCACTCCCAAAAGCTGAAGGCCGTCGGTGCATTCCAAGTATACATTCTGAAAAGTAGGAGCCAAGGTGAACGGGCTCCTTTTAGCGGTGAAAAGACACGCCTGTGTTTTGGCGGCATTGAATGCTACAAGATTGGCTTTGCCCCATTCGGAGACTGCCTGTAGTGCAGCACTCGTACGCTCTACCATAGCCTCTCTTTCGGACCGGATTGATTCCTTACTAGCCCGAGCTTCCGGCAGGTATCTCTCCACAACTGTGCTGTCATCTGCATACCCATAGATGCCGGGCATCAGCAGATCGTTAATATGCAGCAGGAACAGAGTTGCAGAGAGAACAGACCCCTGAGCAACACCGGTATTGGTCGACATGGGCTGCGATGAGCATCCGTCGACATCAACTCGGAGGGACCATTCAGTCAGGAAGTCTTTTACCCAGCCAGTCAGGCCAGCGGAAATGCCGTACGCTGGAAGCTTACTCAAAAGGCCAGCGTGCTAAACCCGGTCGAAGGTCTTCAAGACATCAAGGGAGGCGGCAATCGCTTCCCCATTTTTCTCGTGGGTCTCGCCCCACAGGTGAGTGGCATACACTAGTAGGTCCCCAGTTGACCGATTGCGTCGAAACCCGTACTGTCGGTCACTGAGGAGATCGTTACCTTCCGTTCGTTAGGTCAGCCAAGAGGCGCGAGTTCAATACACGCTCCATAATCTTGCAGAGTATGGAGGTTATTGAAATCGGCCGATAGTTGGTAGGATCGGCACGACAACCCTTTTTTTTTGGGTATTGTAGATAGGAACGTTATGCAGCACTTTGCATCGTCAAAACATGCATAATTTTTAACATGAATGCATGGACGACAGCAGGCCAAGCTACCCTAAACTGTCAAAAATTCCCAATCACGATAAAGTTGAAAATTTAATAAAATAAAATAATTTTTTATTTAATACTTTGTATCTGCATTATTTTTATTTTAAAAAATGTCTATTCATCAGTATTTCTTTCCAGGGGGAATTGACGTGTTAAAAGCATTATGGTTGCATTGTAAGACAAAGATGGTGAATAACGGTATCCCTTTTTAGCAACAGTTTCATGATGATTTTAACATGTCATAGCAGGGCTCCTGGACGCTTTGGATTGAGCCACTAGTTTCATTTTTCTAACTGAGCGATCCTATGACAAATTAAAAGTGTATGTAATTGGTTTCCTTGAAATATAATGTTGAGTTTATATTTGATTCCGCTGCATAAAGAAATGGGACAATAGCAGATAACTAGTCATAGCTCCAAAAAAAAAATTACTTTAACATTAGTACTAGTCACTCTAAAATCAACTTAATTCTCATTAAAATAAAGTAGATGTTTGTCAGTGAGACCCTCAATAATCATACTAATTGACATAAGATCCCCAATTCCTAATAAATCCTTCCGGAATATACATCAGTCAAATAAAGAGCTAGTATTACATAAATTATCCAGTTAACGAAACAGAAATTAAGAAATACGAGACAGTGGGCGTTTTAGACGTAAAGGGTTTGAAGTATAAGAGTTGTGTACTTGTATTAATAACATTGATTTATTTGACAGCTCCATATATTTGAATTTATTAGTGTGGGTAAACAGTTTAGTGGTGAATGAAAAACGAGATACTGATACTAAAACTTCACTGCCCTTCGGCCTCTTAAACCGTAATATCATAGACAGACAGTTGAAATTTTCACAAATGATACATGTATTTCTTAACATTATTATTTTTATAACAGAACATATGGTGGTAGGCCATAACATCGGCTGCCGGCAGAAGTTACCACCCACCAGACAAAATCTTGCAGCAAGCGATTCGTCGTGTTCCGGCATGATGTCTGATGAAGGCGTACGGAGGACGGGTCTGATCAGTTGTATTGCTATGTGTGCCGGGTACGATTCATCAAATGTTGTTGTGTCGGGAATTTGATCGTGGAGTGTCTCCAGATCAATCTCCTTTTGGCGCAGCATCGTTGGTCGTGTTGTTGGGTTTAACATTGCATCGCTCAACTGCCCTCTTCCTTCTAATAAGAAGGATTTGCATTTTAGGATTGCATTGATTGTAAAGCGCGCTAGTTTAAACTTAATGAATACATTAAGTTTAAACTAGCGCGCTTTACCATCAACGATTGCATCTCTGCCTACAGTCAGGCGGGATTGCAGTCAAGCACTAGATTATAATTATTAAAAAAAAAGCATTTATTGTATGACCCTTCACCGCATGTTTAGATGACCAAACTACCTATTGGTAAAAATAGTCAGTCACATTCGCATATTATATTACAAATTTTGTTACTAATAAATTCTAGGTCATAGAAGTTGCAGTTGTGCTAACTGGGGTAATGCACAATCGTGTCTACAACCTTTAACACGTCGATCACGAACCTTTGACCTGGATGTCATAATGCCGTGCTTTTCCATCAAACCTACCATTAATTCGCTATTTGAAGTATAAAAACTACTGTATCAAATAATTTGTTGGACGTATATATTACGTGGCAATGACTGGGTTACCTAGTTTTGTGTTTTTAGTTTCAGTTTGAAGCTTAGCTGATGTCAGACTTCAGCAATGCTGACGTCTGAAGTCAGCTAAGCTAGATATGAGGGAGTGAACGAGAACATCCAATGTATACATTAAAGTGCAATGAAGCTTTTACCTTTTGCTACTTTTGGTAGATCTAAACTAAACTTCCTATCTAACGGAAGATGCAGCAGAATTACTGTACTCATTTTTGACCTGTGCAAGTGTGCAATCCATTCAAATAAAGGCGTGACTGATATGATACTAAGGTCACATCAGTCATCCGTCAGTGTATCGAATTGTTAACTAAAGACTGTTACATACGAGTATATGTATTATATTTTTATGACAACAAGCACTAATACACGTGGGTGTCTCATGGTCTAAAATTGGTCACTCTTCACATGGAGTTATACTGCCAGGCGTAGCAAATAGTATTTTTGTATTTTTTGTGAAGTAACGTTTTAATGATGAAGGCGTACCTACGGTCTAAGTGTTTAAAAAAAGCAACTAAATCACAAGGACCAGAACGGGACGCAGTGGGTGTTTCCGATTTCTGGAACTGAGTCCAGTTTGAATCATACCTCCGCTCATACGACAAAGTAATTTATTAAATTAGATAATTTTGCTCAAGTTCATTGCAAGGCGATGACTCCTATAGGTTGTGGATGACAAAGCAAATTCATAGCTATTTAATTCATCAGTCCAGTTTTGCCATCCGTAAAAAATCTGAGGACACTTTAATTATTTTTTTTAAATATTTTAAATTCAGAATTAAAAAGAAAACAAAATAGGTATGTAAGTTCTGAATGAAACTTGGTGGATCAGTATCTTGTAAACAATTGACCTTGATATGAATATTTTACCAATAGGTACATTTTTGGAAAATTATATAGATAGTTTATTTTGGTTTTGAAGATATCAATTTGGTATTTATCATCTCTCATCTCCGGCTTTGATTGTCATTATGCTAATACACCTGCCGTGTGCGCCTTCGCATATATGTAGGTAGGGACCAAAGATAGCATTTAAGCAGAAGGTCATAACATTCTAAATTCTGAATAAGTTAAGTCTGTAATTGACCCTAGCTTTTTTTACTATTACAAGTCTGAGTTGTTCCTCTGAACGGCAAATAAAAAGACCTATAAACAAATTTAAGAACTGTGTTCACTACCTATGTTATACAAATAAAATTATTTTTGATTTTCGAGCGAAGACCAGCGAAGAGAGCAGCGGTGGCCCATTGGTATCGCCATCCACTTACAAGTTGTAGGTCGTAGATTCAAACCCCTTCAGGCGCTTTACTTTGTGTAAATTATTTATATTTCACCACTGCTCTCAAAACGGTGAACCCGCACTGGGACCACGTGGTAGATTACGGCCCACTCCCTCTCACCGAGAGGAGGCCTGTGTCCCAGTAGGTACATTATAGGCTGAGTCATCATCATCATTACAGCGTTAATCCCAGTAACCCTTTTCAGCTTTGGAGTCTGGGCTCCGCTTTACCAGTCCAACTGCTGAAATGGCTAAACTTCGACATTTTCCGTGAAGCGACTGCCGTCTGACCTCCACAACCCGAAGGCGACATAGAAGCTTTGCAGTTAGACCAATTGTTGGACTTTTGAGGGCTACAACCACCCGTAACGACTGCCACTAGATGGTTGTATGGCAACCGGGACCAACGGCTTAACGTGCTTTCCGAGGCATGACCAGATCAGTGCAAGTATTCATATTCATGAAAAAAAGTACTTGCGCTGTGCGGGGATCGAACCCGCGCCACCTTGCGCAGCGGCTGCGTCCGCTACCGCTACGCCACGGAGGCGGTCAACAAACAAACAACAACAACAAACATTATAGGCTGAGTATTTAGGTATATGTATGAGCGAAAACAGTGAAGATACTTGGACTTAATGTCAAATGACAAAAGTCATACATTATATATTATAATTCAAATCTATAGCAGACCAAAATCTCTTCTCCCTATTAGTCCGTCACGTGTATGCCATGAATGGCTGTAAATGGCTCCATACAGGCCATACAATGGCTCGTAGACCAACATTGTGTCACAACAGCTTGTATCCTGTGCTTTGTGCTCAAGCACTTAATACTTCGCCACCACGACACCGGTCCTACTGCAACCATTGACTGGAGAATGGGCTCGAGTTGAATGTTCACCGTTGCTTTTAATGAGGAAATTTTTATTAGTATTGTTGGTTAATAGGAGTTGCTAGGGGAGAATTGATTACCAAGAAACTCTGTCATTTTCTACAGCTTCTAGAAAAGAAATTTGACGCCTCGGCTAATGGTTTTATTACAAAAAGGTTTGGATTTTTCCCCTAATTGCTAAACAAAGTATAAACGAGGACTTATCTCTAACTTTTAAATAAACCACGCAGTGGACACTGATAAAAAGTACGGTGCAATTGCCAATAAATCGCGCGCAGTTGCTATAGTCATAGCGCACAAAAATTACTATTTTTATTCGAATTCTTCTTATGATCGACAAAAATGTCTGCTTTTTTTTTAATTATACACTAGCGCTTGACTGCAATCCCGCCTGATGGTAATCAGTGAGGCAATCGTTGATGCTAAAGCGCGCTAGTTTATTAAGCCCATTCCCTTAAAAAACCTTAGTGAGTAGGAAGGAAGACGGCAGTTGAGCGAGGTGGTGCATAGTTAGACCCAATAACACGACCAACGATGCTGCGCCAGAGGGAGATTGATGTGGAGACCCTCCACGACCAAACTCCCGGCACAACAACATTTAACGCTTCGTACCCGGCACACATCGCAACACAACTGCTCAGACCCGTCCTCCGTACGGCTTCACTAGACATCATGCCGGAACACGACGAATCGCTTGGCGGCAAGGCAAATGACGCAATGAACGTTGTTGAACTATCAAAATGACAGCCACTGCTACTGATACTATGATACGAATCTATCTTGCCGATACTAAATTATTCAGCAATTTATCAATACATCACAAAAAAGCCATATTTGTATTATAATTCCGACTTCTATCGTTATAAATCAATGTTCTACTAGCCAAATAACCCCAATTAATAAGCCATATAAACAACCGGATCACTTGTCAAGTTGACAGCTAAATTACACCATGGTCCTTTCGAGGGTAGGTCGTTACCACTAGGTTTCAAGGTCCTAAGTTCGAAACACCTTGTATTAAGCTAAGTTAAATTGTTGTCGGTAGAATACTTTAATATTTTTAGTTGAGTTCAATGGTTTCAGTTGTGATTAATGAATTGATAATATTTACTTAATACACAACACACATATACACACAATCAGCCTATATGGTTCCACTGGGACACAGGCCTCCTCTCGCTAAGAGGGAGTGGGCCGTAATCTACCACTAGGGCCCAGCTTAAAAAACATGTTAGATGAATCTTCTGTGTACGTAATATGCAATGCTGTTCCTTAGTGAGCACATCATTTGAGAAGGAACCAAACCTTCGTGTTAATTCGTTTTTATGGAAAGCAACATTGGTAGTTTCCTGAAGAGATTTCAAATTTCGGGAAAAATGGACATCCTTTTATCTTTGGGATTTTTGCATGAATTATTGTTTGCATAGGAAAGGTCCGTCGGGTCGGATAGTGTAAAACAGACTCTGATTACGATTGAATTCTGGGATTGAAGAAAATGTGAAGTTCCAATCAAAAATGGAAACTTCTTGAAGACCGTTTTTTTTTAAATACCTATCTATGTTATCTTTAATACGTAAATATATGTAATAATAAAGCATGATACAAAACACAAGGAGATAAACCATGCCTACAAATATAATTAAAACCTACATTTACACACGATGTATAAGTATTAGCATAAAACTTGATTCTTGTAATTATAGCGTTTATGATGTGGTAGATAACATACTTAAATCATTTGTTCCTCACGTCAGTATTAATTACTGTGTTTATTTTTCAGCTGGCTGTAAGATTATTTTTGTTTTAAAAGGGGACAGCAGTGCTTATGCTTACAGCAAAAAGTTTACACTGCTGCAAGGATCTTTGGGTACTCGAATGAAATTGACATTGCGTTATCGGTAAAAATTTAATTTTTTTTTTAAACATGACGTCAAGATGAACATCTTTTTACAATCCGTCAATTGAAACCTCATCCTCCATCGTTGGTTATGATATAAAGGTGACAGAGTCCAGATATGGCAGTTCGATAGTAGATGAAGAACTAGAGAGATCCTTTTTATTTTTCTTTTTAATAGTTTACCAGAAGAGTCGCTCCTATTTTTATAAACTCTTACATTCTACAAACTACCTCTAATTATCTCGCATTTTAGATAAGATTTTGACATTTAATTGAATTGCCGATGAGATGACATTGTGATTAGATTTCGAACGTTTCTAATTACGAAAATTGGCCTTCGGATCTATTAAGTATAGAGTGAAGAATATTTACAAGTATTATAAAAGGACGGTGGAATCATCACGTATAATGTAAGCAGTTTAAATAGCCCACCGGTATCGGGAACAGGGGCCAAGCTACCGGTGGTCGGGGCTCCAGAGAGAGGACCCTCCTGACAATGTGAGCCGTGTCCAGAAGTATCGCTTTCTGAATCAAACCCATGATCCAGCTGCCTAATGAGAGCCTCCTGAGGTGTTCGTTGAGGCTCTTGGTAATCAAGCCATTGGCTGTCAAGGCTATATGTCCAATGGTTGCTAAATCCACATTCCACATAACGATAATCTCGCAAGGAGAGCGGAGTGAGGCCCTTGTCAACCGCGACCATATCTCGACGCATTCCTCCGTCGGTTTTTAAGAAATATTCCCTAAGACTGCATATCTCGCGATGGTGGAGCGTCTTAGCGTTTAAAATGTCTCGACCTCCATATTTCGCGGGATATACAGCCTCATAACTGATGACCGTGGGTGATGCAATCGATTTGCAGTCAGTAGAGTACGGACCCTCCTATCAAAACCGGCATGACCCAACCGTTGAAAGCGTCCACCTTGTTTCCGCCTGATAGATGACTATCAAGTAGTACTTTTTAGGTGGTCAAAGAAGCGTTTCTTCAACGATTGCTTCATGTCAGTAAATTTCATACTATTTCATGAGTGTCGTCAACGTCACGTAAAAGTCTAGTTTCCATATTTATGCAAGTTTGTAAATCTGCACCTAAATTGCGTAACACACTATTACTATCAATTCTAATCATTTTGAAGCATATTGCTAATCCATTGCTCCATATGTTCTAAAAATTTGTCTCCTCAACAACGTAAATTACGCAATGGATGTTGCAGAACTGTCAACATGAAACCTTACTGATAGTGTGTTACGCAATTACCCTGCTGTTTCACTTTCAGATATCACACTCTTGCGCAGCAGTGCGGTTCTGTCATCTCACTGCAAAAACTTAGGCAAAGTGAACATGCGAGCTGTCATTTCAACTAATGCGAAGGGATTGTACTGTTCAAGATGAGATTTCCACACATCTGATTATCAGATTATTTTACATTTATTGCAAGACTTTGAACAATAGCCCTCTTATTATAAAACATGGATTTTATTTAAATCGGGTTTAAACCACCTAAATGGTTATTAAATTATCCACCTTAACATTATAGAAATACAGTTCTTTATATAAAAATGACAGCTCAGTTCGGTACTAAGTTGTCACTTTTGTTTAAGAACTTCGACTTAACCCCAATAAAGTTCGAAATACAAATACTTAATAAAGTTCGAAATATAAATGACTCAAAGGTTAAGTCGGTTAAGACTCAAAGGGGGCGTTATTTTGCAATCTGTTTTGCAGATTGTAAACTGTCGATAAATTCTGAACTTTTTAAAGGAAAACAGTTTATAATGTTGCGTGGTCAATTATAAACATACACATAATTTCACGGTAAGAAAATATATTTCATAGCTTGCTCACTCAAACTTGGTCTGCAGAAGTTTGTGGAAGAATCTGCTTTCATTCAAGTGATTGAGATTGTAATAAATAAATAAAATAAATAAATATATACGGACAAATCACACAGATTGAGCTAGCCCCAAAGTAAGTTCGAGGCTTGTGTTATGGGATACTAACTCAAAGATACTATATTTATAATAGATACATATACATAAAGATAAACATTTAAGAACCAGGCCAATCAGGAAAAGATGTTTCTCGATGGTAGGCCATAACATCGGCTGCCGGCAGAAGTTACCACCCACCAGACAAAGTCTTGCTGCCAAGCGATTCGTCGTGTTCCGGCATGATGTCTGGTGAAGCCGTACGGAGGATGGGTCTGAGCAGTTGTGTTGCGATGTCTGACGGGTACGATGCGCGATTCGATGCGAAATGTTGTTGTGTCGGGAGTTTAGTTGTGGAGAGTCACCAGATCAATCTCCCTCTAGCGCAGCATCGTTTGGTCGTGTTGGTCTTGGGTTTAACATTGCATCACCTCGCTCAACTGCCGTCATCCTTCCTATTCCTAAGTTTTTTAAGTGAATAGGCTTAATTAACTAGTGCGCTTTACCATCAACGATTGCATCACTGCTTACCATCAGGCGGGATTGCAGTCAAGGACTAGTTTATAATTATTAAAAAAAAATGTTGTTATCTTAAGTAAGTAACTCCATATTTTTTCACAGCCAATATCATCATCATCTCAGCGTTAATCCCAGTCGCATCCGAAGCTTTTTCAGCTTTGGGATCTGGGGTCCGCTTTACCAGTCTAACTGCTGATTTCGGCTAAACTTCGACATTATCAGTAAAGCGTCTGACCTCCACAACCCGAAGGCGATAGCGAAGCATTGCAGTTAGACCAATTGTTGGACTTTTGAAGGCTCTAACAACCCGTAACGACTGCCACTAGATGTTCGTATGGCAACCGGGACCAACGGCTTAACGTGCTTTCAGAGGCACGACCAGACCAGTGCAAATATTCATATTCATGCATACAAATACTTGCACTGTGCGGGGATCGAACCCGCGCCACCTTGCGCAGCGGCCGCGTCCGCTACCGCTACGCCACGGAGGCTGTGGCGCTCTTGTTCACAAACTAATCTAATTTTAAGTTCAGTGCATCGTTTTCTTTCCATTTCGTTAAGAAAAGGATAGAAGATAACATTTTAGTTTAATCCTGTCAAATTAAGATACTCCTTATACAGTTTAGACGCGATTATAAACATGGCGACCAAACATACGTCAGGAGCGGACTATAAATATAGCCACTAATTAATTAACTAAAATTGGATGCCTGTTTGTAACGTAAAAAAACAGCTTTTTACGAAATGCTTATGAAAGTTTATATGATTCTTTGTAACAATAAAAAATCACTTTCAATAGCGGAGGGCTGGTGTTTTAAGGAGTAGAGGATTTAGTTTATTTTAAAATAATAATATTGAAACATACTATTGTTTTCCGATGTCTATGCGAATAAAATCGCAGGCATGGCTTGGATTTTATAAAGGTTTCTATCTACTTAGTCACGGTTTAAATATGCTTATTTTGTGGTGAGTATATAGAAAAAGATAGAAAGAAAATCACACAATATTCAGAAAAATAAAACGCAGCAAGATACTTAAAATAGTACCTACATTAATGTTAGTTGGTAAGTATGGAGTTTATTATACATTTTTAGGAAGAAGGACTAACCACAATGGACATTAATTTATGGAATTTCCTCTTCGCTTTAAATAATCTTGTGACATGCATGATCAAATAGATATTCATTGCCTAAGAACGGAAATGTCGGCAGTAAAAATTAAGTTCGTTTTATAATCATCTTTCTTTTAAAAAAAAAAAAACTCCCTGAAATCATCTCAATTTTAATTTTTCACTTCCAAGTTATCTTAACCTACCGTAAAAAAAATATATATTAAAAAAAGAATTACCATCTTGAAACAACAACCGTCTTCCACCCACTTCTTATTTCAAACCATTCCGGGTTCAAAAATTCAAACTTCGTTCGCGATCGTGTGTTTTCGTAAAAGTTTCAGTACACGGAGCGACGCGTGTTGGGTGTGGGCGGGCGGGACGACCCCACGAAAGCAACTGAGGGCTACACCGGCACACCACCGGTTATAAACAGGAGTGTAGTATATGTTAGGTTTTGAGAAGCAGCCACAATTTTCTGTCGTGTATGGGAGTGGTCATATTTCAAAGAAGCGCTTAATTATGCCTGAATTTGTCAGACGTAGATTTTTATTTTTTTGAAGCTGGGCGCTTGTTCGCTGTCCCGCCTGATGGTAAGCAGTGACGCAATCGTTGATGGTAAAGCGCACTAATTTATGAAGAGCCATTCACTTAACCCTAGAAGACACTCAAATTGTAGTCCGACGGAAACACCGCCGCCGGCAAATTGTTCCAGTCCCTTGATGTACGCTATAGGTACCTACAATATAAATGAAAATTTTCATGCGTCGTTCAAGTGATTATCAATAAATAAAAGTTTCAAGGCTAAAACATTGTTTGTAAGTACATATATACAATCATCACATACATGCCACTATAACAGCAACTCCAAATACACACTCCTACACGCTCACCCACACTATACACTAAGGTCCGTATTACAGAACGTCACTCAAAACTCAAGCTTTACTTAAGTCTCGTTTGAAGCCATTTGATTGGTTGAAACCACTTTTAAGTAAAGTTTAAGTAGAGATCAATGGTAGAGTTTCCTTCTGGAATACGGACCTTAGCAATGTTTAGATGATTCACTTCTCTGTATGTTTGTTTCTGTTGAACATATTTGCGCCGATTCTCAGATTCACAAACTAAACAATTTTTAAGTTAAGTGCATCTTTTTCTTTCTATTTCCTTAAGAAAAGGATAGAATATAACACTTTAGTTTAATCCTGTCAAATTAAGATATTCCATAGCCGGTTTAGAAGTGATTATAAAAATGGCGACCAAAAATACATCAATTTACGTCAGGCGCGGATTAATTTGACAGGTCTAAACTGACATATTATGTTCTGTCCTTTTCTAGTTTAGCTTGTGAAAAAGACAATTAGGGCCATTGTATAACTATTAAATTGTAAATCCATAATTATCTTTAATTAATATAATTTCAGTCATAATTAATAATAATTTCAGGATAAAATTTGGAACAGCCGTGGATTTTGTAAATAATAAATATGTATATTATTATTATAGATAGGTGTGATATTTTATTGTCGCGTGTCTAATTATTTATTGAGACACGCGATAATAAAAAACATTTTTACAAAAAAAAACCACTAAAAAGTGAAAAATAACTAATTTCGGAAGACGGTGTCTTTGGTTTTGTATATTCATTTTTGACACCGACTTCCGAAATTAGTTATTTTTCACTTTGTAGTGGTTTTTGGAAGTCGGTTGTTTTTTCGTAAAAATGTTATTATTTTACACTTCTTAGTTGTTAAAAGTACTATGCATTCAGTTGCATCCGGTCGGACTGGAAGCTGACGCAAATATAGTTGGAAAACCACGTAATTTTGTTTACTTTAATTTTTACCCGTAAGTATTCCCTCAACTGCCTATGTTTTTCATACTGCAAACCATTATTTTAACCCAATGGCTGCAAAGGTCTCTTCAATATAAATGAATTGAGTTCAAACACAAGGTAGCTACTGTAAATACACACATCAAAAGTGTCTAGGGATCAACATATATTTTTGCAATAACTTTTCTCCTGATTGATATTAATTAAAATTTTCTTTAAGGATTCATCAAATAAAGTGTTTTCGTTTGTCACAGTAACGATAAACCAAGTCACCTTTGCATTAATAAAGAAATTTGCCATTTTCCTAATAAAGGGATATTTGACATTTGAACCACTAACACAAAAGTTCGAAAAAAAGACTGAAATAACAGTTTTCTCTAAAATTTTATTGGGTAACTTAAACAATTAATAATCCGTGTTTCTACCGCGAACACTAACAACACAAGAACATCGGTTTGGCATACTCAAAATGAGTTCATCCAAATCACGCTGTGGAATGGCCGCCCATGTTCGTTGCAACAACAAAAAAAGGTCTTCTTGCGACTGGATACCCTCCATATTCGGCAGAGCTCTTCTCTGTAGCATATCCCATGCATGCTCAATCGGGTTCAAGTCTGGCGACTGAGCAGGCCAGGGCAGGACATTGATGTTAGCTGCGGCGAGAGTCTGTCTTACAACTCTTGCGGTGTGCGGTCGTGCATTATCATGCATTAACTGAAATAAGGGACCGATTTGCACTTGTAGAGGAACGATGACGTCTGATACAATCGTTTCAGCATAAATTTGAGCGTTGAGGTTGCCTCTGATCCAAATCAACTCAGTTCTTCCGCCGATCCAAATACCCGCCCATACCATGATGGTTCCACCACTATAAGGATGGACTTCCTGGCAGGATTATAATCGCTGTTGGCGTCCAGGGGTTCTCCAGTGTCGTATACGTCTTGTATCCGGTCTCATACCAAAACGAGACTCATCAGAAAAGCACACGAAACGCCATTGTTCTTCTGCCCAATTTCTGTGTTCAAGAGCCCATTGATATCGAATCCTACGATTGTGCATTGCTATAGGTGGTACCCGTAGCGGTCTTCGGGAATGAAGGTTCACTTCATGCAAGCGGTTTCTGACTGTTTGGTCGCTAATTAAGTTCCCTGAAGAGTGATGAAGCCTCACGGCTAACATCATGGCGGTTATTGTTGGAGCTCTTCGAGTTAAGATTTGAATGTATCGGTCTTGTCTCCGTGTGGTGCAGCGATACCGTCCTCCATGGCGCTCAGCCACGGTACCAGTGCTTCGGTAACGTGTCCAAAGTCGACTGATAACACTCTGACTTGTATTCAGAGCTAAAGCCACAGTACGTTGCCGGGAACCAGCTTCTATCATTCCCACGGCTCTGAGCATTTCTTCCCTGCTTAAATGACGTCGCCGCTCCATAATAACGTTGGTTTTAATCAGTAGTAGGGAAACAGTAGCACTAATAATGTCTTCAATGCGTTGTATGTTTTTATAGGGAAAATATTGACAGCTGATTTTCATCTTTTACTCGAATTTGATTCACAGTTCCTGATTCAAATTATGAAATGCACCAAAAAGGATCCATATAAATTTATAAAATCATAAATTTATTACAAAGCCACATCTCAATCTCAAGAAATCCGCATAAAAATGCTTGATCCCTAGACACTTTTGATGTGTGTAGTTTAGAAGTTCCCTGAACTGAACTTTGTCATCATCATCAGCTCCCTAATGACAGTCACCACCCATCTAGGTGTAAGGTTCTTGTCAATCCAAATTATTCAAGCACAAATTAGTGTTGCCCAAATTCAGTCTTGGTCTTGCAGTCTTGGTCTTGTTCTTGCGTTTTTGCAAGACCAAGACCAAGAACAAGACCGCGTATTTTTAGCAAGACCAAGACCAAGACTGACCGTGCAAGACTTGAGCAAGAACAAGACATAGCCTGCAAGACTCTTGCGTCTTGCAGCTAGGACTTAGCGCTATTTCACTGAGTAGTTAGGTGTAACAGTTCGGTGTATAGGTAGGTACGCTTAGGAATTCTATGAGACGCAAAAAACTGTATCAAAGAATATGAAAAACTGGACCTATGCGCATTACGACTAATACCATATACATAGCGAATAAAAAAATATCTATTAAAATCAAACTGAGTGCATGCATAGTTATGTTTTAACCATCGGCACTTTGATAATGCGGCATCAAAGGTTTTGTACTTACTTCTCAAAGAAATTTGCCGCTTTTCGGAAGTACATGGTTATGATACACGCGCCGGCGCGGCGGCTTCTTTTGAAATCTAAAACAATCGTTGCCGCCACGCCGAAATCATAACATTTGACACTATTTGATTGCCGCCATAGGGCGTAGGTATACTCATGCAAAATAATTTCGAATTTTAAGAGTACCTACAGGTGTTCCAAAGAATAAATAAGTTTCAGAGTGCTTAGAATGAAAATGAATACATTATACTGATCACGCAAGTAGTATTATGATTAGGATAAAATGGTAACGATAGGTAGTAGATGCCATATTAATTCATTCTAGTAAGTATATATTATAATATTGATAACTTATATGGTTTTAAACTAATTACTTAGGTACTATTATTGTACATTTAGTCATTATATTTCTTAAGTTTTTATAAGAAAAATAGCAAAAAAGTGTTCAAATATCACCCGTTTAATAAATATTGTAGCCACTTTTAAATATACTTGAAACGTGTAAAAAAATTCTACAAAAATTTGTTTTTTTACATGTTTTAGCAAATGTAAGCTTATAAATCATAAATGTTTATTAACAAACAGTTACTTCCATGGAAAACGACATATAGGTCAGTTGATTTTTCGAATTTCTTATCAAATCTTCAGTTATTTATTAATCTGCTTGATCTTTACTATGGCTATGTTAATTCAAGCTCACAATGCTCCAATTCTAATACGTTTTTCTAAGATTTAAAGTAAACTTTAATAAATAGTAATAGACTAATAGGTAATTGCAAGACTTGCAAGACTCTTGCTGCAAGACCAAGACCAAGACCAAGACTGGGAGCGCAAGACCAAGACCAAGACCAAGACCAGGTGTATTGGCGCAAGACCAAGACCAAGACTGGCTAAGTCTCGTCTTGTTCTTGCATTTGGGCAACACTAGCACAAATATAAGGTAGCTGCTGTGAATTGTTGAGGAGTTCCTTCAATTGTCTCCCGGCTCCATCATCAGATCTACTCTAGACCTTTATTAAATTGTAGTGCTTTAAAATACTTAATGAAAATGCCAAGAAATGCACTAGTTGCCCTGCAATTTTTGAAAGTTCCCCTAGTTTTCTCTGGTCTGGTGTGTATCATAGGACCACCTTGGGAACGTCCTCTTTCCAACAGAAAAAGAATTATCAAAATTGGTTCATAAACGACGAAGTTATGTGCGAACAGACATAAAAAAGCATATATACGGTCGAATTGAGTAACCTCCTCCTTTTTGAAGTCGGTTAAAAATATAACCTAGACCGAATTATGAAAATCTTCATCATTAATTATCATTTTATGTTAGTTTATTGCCTTAGTTTATGATTACACGATAAGTGGTTCATATTGATCGTTTAAAATTAACTTTCTTTCGACATAATTACTAATTTCCTATATTAACTTGGAAACTAACTCCTCTAATATCGAACGGAAGTAGAGACTAACGAATTAATGTAACCTCCTTGAGTTTGGAGAGCACTCTAGTTTTTAATCTGTACTCCGCCGTGGTACTGCGCACGTGCGAACTTGACGTGACTTTAATTTGAATTTGGAACATAATGAAATTCGCGCCATATTTATGGCTTTAGGAGGGAAATCGAGAATGGCTGGCGAAGAAGTACTTACGTCCCTACACGTCTTTTCTAAAGTGCTTTAAGTATTTTAATATTCTAGAAATAATTATTTATTATTATTTTATGGACACAGTGTGAAAGGAGACATTACCATTGATTTATTTACAGCAGTAAGGATTGGACTGTACCTACGTCAGGCGAAATTAAATTGACAATGGGAATAGTAGTAGTTTTTTGTAATTATATGTATTATTAGTATTTATGACGGTTCCTTCTTATTAGGAACGATCGATACCGAAGCCACTTTTTATCACCTACATTTGTGTCAAGTTACTAACACTTACATTAGCTGGTATTTATATTGAGGAAATACATATGTAAATATGTACCTATAGGTACTCTCACTTTGAGATGCTTGAAAAACAGGGAGATAAATGTAAGTCCAAAACTAAATATCTTAATAGATGGCGATTAGGTATTCCTTGAACAAAACGTTAACTACATAATATAGAGGCGAAGTTGCTGCCCTGGCGTATTAGGATTTATAACAAAACAAAACAACAAAATGAAAACTTCCAATGATCTCCTTCAGAAAGGCTTTACACAGGTGGTTAATTGCGAATCCCTTCTACACTATAACAGAATTTCTTCAGTTTAAATCTATTTCATCTAATAGTACGGACGACAGCATATCAAACTACCCGGAACTGTCAAATATTCCTAATCAGTCTTGAGCTTTAATGCTTTAGCGATAATGTTGAAAATATAATAAAGAAATTTGACAGACTGTAGTAGCTTGATGTGCTGTCGACGTACAGCAATTTAAAAAAAAAATAATGCCCCATTAGAAATTACTCCTGTGTCGTGAGCGCGTTTACAAACATTATATAAACTTACATAACACAAACAGCCAGACCCGGAAAAACCTGTAGGCCATCATCATCATCAACATTTTTTTATCGTCCCACTGCTGGGCACAGGTCGCCTCTCATACAGAGACGGATTAAGCGTAATCACCGCGCTTGCTAAATGCGGGTTGGCGATTTTAGATCCAAAGTCCAGGTTTCCTCAACATGTTTTCCTTCACCTTCAGTCATTGGTGTCCAAGATATACTTAGAAAGTACATATAACTTAAGAAAAGTTACATTGGTACTTGCCGGACCTGGAATCGACCCCGCGCACTCATACTTGAGAGGTTGGTGTTTTAACCACTAAGCCACCACGACTGTAGGCTATACAAATATGTATTTGTTTCGTGCGGAATCAAACCTCCGACACAGCGCAGCAGTCGCTTAGCCGATACGCCGACGGTCTCGTCGACTGAATATGACTGCAGTTATACTACTTTGAAGGTATGTATGAGGAACAGTGTGTAAAGTTCACTCGTCCTCCATAGAAAAGGGTCCTCCGATCAGACTGGTGTTAGTCTGGCGGGCACGTGCTCAACGGTTGATGTTGGGAAGTTGCATACAACGTTATTTTTTGATTATCCGAAACCTTAATATAGTTTGTTCAGAATAAGCAACTGAATCGATTACAATAATTTTTACACATGTTATATTTTTTCCCTAATACATTTAGAGTTTGCCCGCAAAGTGGTTACCAGGCGGTTACGATAGATCGTAGTACTTGCGCCCCATGCCACAGCTGAGCCAGAGGTCAACGCCCGCGCTCGTCCGCCCGTAAGGACCTTTGAGTTTGACCATATTTTTGTTGGGACAACCAAGTAAAATAGCAAGCTCATAACTTTGTGGTCTTTCATGATATCTTCTTGAAATTTTGTACATAAGTTGATTCTTTGCTTAAAAATACTGGACACGTGTTTGGGGTTTCGCATAAAAACAATATAAAAAATTATGTTGTATATGCAAGTTGCACAGTAAACTCTGCTTGCGAGATGCAAGATCTGTGTGATTATGTAAGCACTAGCTTTCCGCCCGCGGCTTCGCCCGCATGGAGTTCGGTTATATCGCGCTTTTTATATTTCCCTCGGGAATATCAAAATAAAAGGTAGCCTATGTCCTTTCTCGGGGTCTAAAGATTGTCTGCGCCAAATTTTATCAAAATCGGTTAAGAGGTTTAATCGGTTTATCGTTTAAGCGGGAAAGCGTAACAGACAGACAGACAGAGTTACTTTCGCACTTATAATAATATATTAGTATGGATGGATGAATGATGCGTTGTTCGTATGAGGCGTTAGCAGATACCGGTACATTACCATTGTAAAAATATTTATCTGCAACTATGTTTGACTTTGACTTTACACATACAAGATAATAGCAGGGTTTTAATCAAGGAAAAATTACGTGTGAGTTAACTAATTATCTTTGACAGTACGTATGACTCAACTTCAAATTTTCAGTTTTTTTCTTGACCGCAATCTCACCTGATGGTAAGCAGTGAATCAATCAAGCAGCAATACAATCGTTGATGGTAAAACGCGCTAATTTATTAAGAGCCTATTCACTCAAAAACAAACTAATTGAATAGAAAGGAAGACGGCATTTGAGCGACGTGATGCAATTTTAAACCCAAAAACAAGGCCAATGATACTGCGCCAGAGGGAGATTGATCTGAAGACCCTTCACGACCAAACTATTCTAACTATTACTAAGTAAGGTAAGGATATCAAAATTCTAAAAAAAATGTTTGTTTTTTTTATTGGTTTATAGTCGTATATTTATTTACCTGTGGTGGGCTCTGGTTGTCATCTTCCGTCCTGCTAGTCCTCAGGTCTATCGTGTGGAAGCCATCATCAGCACCCTCAAACGCCTTGTTCACACACCCGCCCGTGGTGTCCATCGACATCGTATTCTGAGGGCAATGACACGTTGATATTATTATCTTATACAACGTTTTATTTTGTTTATGCGAAACCTGAACAAAGTCTATTCAGAATAAGCAACTGAATCGATTCCAATTGTTTTTACACCATGTTATATTTTTCCCAAATACATTTAGAAATTGTTTCAGTGTGGTTACCGAGCGCGCACGGTATGTCGTAGACCGTAGTACTCCGCGCTCGTGCAACAGCTGACGCCAGACAACGCCCCCGCTCGCCCGCCCGAACGAAGTTTGGACCAAATTTTTGTTGGGACAGCCAAGTAGGATTACAAGCTCATAACTTTGTGGTTTTTCATGATATCTTTTTGAAATTTTGTACATAGATTCTTTACTTAAAAATACTGGACACGTGTTTCGGGTTTCGCATAAAGAAATAATAAAAAGTAAAAGAACTAAAACCCAACTACGACAAAAAACAACGCTGAAAAAGTATAAAACAAAATTTTCAGAATACTAAACTGAACAAAGTTGCTAAATGTAGTTGCAATTAAATGGACACAGTAGACTCTACCAAGATGCCTTCGTTGTAAATTGGCAATAATGTCATACAATACTATTCACTATGTAGAGATAAATTTTCATGTTTGGAAAACCGCAGTCACACGTTGTTAAACTACGGTACGTATATACCTACCGTAGTTTAACAACGTGTGACTACGTAGAAATAAATTTTCATGTTTGGAAAGACGTAGTCACACGTTGTCAAGGTGCTACGATAGGTAGGTATATGTAACGTGTGACTACGCCTTTTCAAAGATGAAAATTTATCTCTACATAGTGAATATTGCATACTTCAGAATAGTATTGTATGACATTACTACTGTGTCCATTTACTTGTAACTACATTAGCAACTTTGTTCACTTCAGTATTCTGAAAATCTTGTTTTATACTTTTTCAGCGTCGTTTTTTGTCGTAGTTGGGTTTTAGTTTTTTTTACTTTTTATTATTTGTACTAATTTGGTGTTAAAGTGTATTTGTGGCGCATAATATTAACAAAAGTTAAACTGATGAACTAAAAACTAGGTACTTGACATATTACATCTACACGCACATATAACAACATAAGCCCGAAGGCATATAGTGCAGAGGACCTTCACCGCGTGGAGTTACTCCCAGCTTATGCCGTTTTCATTAGTGCATTACATATTCTATTAATGTTCACACTGCTCTGCATTGCATAAAGCGATTCACAGTTTCCGTGATCCGCGCTTTACTCTTATCGCTCATATTTAACATCATTAAACCATTCTTGTAATTATGTACAAGCATAAAGTACTCGTGAAGCTCTTTCACGTGATACCAAACACGGTATATTTATTTTAATTTTATATTAACATAGAACTTTTTGTCCGCTAGAGGGCGCAATACTAAATTTGGTGACAAGCTTTATAGCTCATAACTAACAGAATATCAAGGCCCTTCTAATGGTACTACAGTGGTCTTATTCTGATAAGTAGTAAAGAAGCTATGAACGAAAAGATGTGAATTATATGCAACCAGCCCATGAATACAGGTTAAGTCACAAGCAAATGCTAGCAATATATATAATTATATATATTCAAAATGTACAAGAAAAGCGCTTTCAAATGATACCAAACATGGCATATTTATCTTAACTTTATTTTTTTACTCTGTATGTTTTGTCCGCTAGAGGCCGCCACAGTAGATATTGTGAAACCCCATATAGCCTATAACCAGCGGACAATTAAGACGCTTTTAATGATATATCATTTGTCGAATTCTGATAAGTAGTTTAGAAGTTACGAGGGAACAGATGAACATACATACATACATACATACATACATACCTACATAGCCTGTCAAAATCATAACCCTCCTTTTGCTTTGCCGTAGTCGGGTAAAAATTAGTTTGTGATCACCAGTGCGGGTCTCGTTGAATAATCATCATCATCATCATCATTATCAACCTCTTTATCGTCGTTCGTTGAATGATGCTCCATTATTGAGGTCTTTTGTAAGTTTTTATGGGCCTACCCAAACCACAAAACCTGAAACACTTTTCCAACATATTTCTTACTAGCGACCCGCCCGCGGCTTCGTCCGCGTGGATTTCGGTTATTTTTAGGTTTCTCGTTGAAATCTCCAACTTTTCCGGGATAAAAAATCCGGGATAACCCTATTACTTAATCCGGACTTCTAACTTTACGTCTGCAAAATTTCAGAGTAATCGGTTTAGTAGTTACGGCGTGAAAGCGGAACAAACAAACAAACAAACTCACTTTCTCATTTATAATAATAATTAGTAAGGATGTCAGTGTTACGTCGAAGTTCATATAATAATGTCGTGGTTAAAATGACTTTAGCCTAAACAGCTGAAACTGCTTTGTGGTTGTAAGGTCAACTAGAAAGTTCGATGGTACGGCCGACAGCAGGTCTTGAGCTACCCGAAGCTGCCAAATATTCCCCATCAACCTTGATCCTTAATACCTTAGAAACAAAGTTGAAACTCTGTTAAAGAAATCTGACTGTAGTAATCAGATTTTAGTAGTTTAATGTCCTGTCGTCTGTGTTTGTACTGTGCTAAAACTAGGTATTAGTCGCACTTCGGCTACCAGCCATAAAAATATACAAAATAATGCTATTGTAATATGCAGACAGCACATCGAGCTACTACAGTCTGTCAAATTTCTTTACTAAATTTTCAACTTTATCATTAAAGCATCAAGGCTAAAGGTTGGATTGGGATTAATTAACAGTTTCGGGTAGCTTGACCTGTTGTCGTCCGTACCGTACTTATACAATATGTTAACAAACCCCTGTCCGGCCCGTAAGGATAATAAAGGTTAGGTATACACATGACCAAATAAAATATAAAAAGTTACATAATCATCAGAGTAACAATACTAGTGAATTTTGAAATAATCTTTTTTCCCCACGAATTGATTCCAACTTCCCCAAAATTTGGTAAGTTTTAAAAAGTGACAACATTATTTTAGGCGGTATAATTCTGAGCGAATAGCGATGCGGCAGTGTGCTGCGTGCCCTACCCCTCTTCGCCCGCGCCTGTATGGTCTGCCGCACATGTTTTAAGTTACCTCTTTTTGAGAAATAATATTTATTTTTCTAGGGGGATTTTTTTTTTAACTTTAGCCCGGCTTGGTAGGCATTAGTAGAATCAGTTATCGATACCTAACAATACCTTCACGGATCGGACAGGGTTTTCTTTACATATTGTATAGCTTTTGGGATCCATTAGCTTGGTAATACGTCTGACGTCATTATGCAGAGCCGTTACCATGCCGGCTTTCGGACTGGCTAAGTACCCATATTTAATTTTAGAGCACTCCATAAAATATTTGCTTAAGATTTAAATAAGATAAACCTTCCCAAAATTGAGGCTTAACTTAGCTTTTTAGGGTTCCGCACGCCACTAAGGACAAAGTTTCACCAAGTCTGTTAGTAGAAAGTCGAAATTTGCTACCAATGTTAATATTTTCAGAAATAATCGCTGCAAAAGTAAAAAATAAACTTGGTCCCCCTTTTAACTTGTGAACCATACGTTTATAAAAATATGAAAAAAAAAATCTTAGAAGTAGAACTTTAAAAAGACTTTGTAGGAAAATTATTGAGCTATTGAATAGTTGGGATCTTTTTGTGGGCCCGTTTTTAGGATTCCGTACTTAGTATACAACTCAATGTAACAAATACCGCTTTTTTATCTCTTATTTAACTCTTAAATCATCATCATCATCTCAGCGTTAATCCCAATCAAATCCGAAGCTTTTTAAGCTTTGAAGTCTAGGGTCCGCTTTACCAGTCTAACTGCTGATTTTGGCTAAACTTCGGTATTTTCCGTGAAGCGACTGCCATCTGACCTCCACAACCCGAAGGCGATATCGAAGCATTGCAGTTAGACCAATTGTTATTTAACTCTTAAGTGATAGTGTATATAACTTATTGTGATGAACGGAAACCTACGAAACCCTGAACTTAGCGTGGCTCGAGACGTTCTTAGCCGATTTTTTTTAATTGAGAAAGGTTGTTCGTTTTCAAGAAACCTCTTTCATTTCCAATCCTTCATTACAGCGCAGTTTTTATAAATAGCTCACATACCTACAAACATAACAGTCTAGATGCCATCCTCAAAAGATTTGACCCAAATATGAAAACCTTGATTTATAATCACGGCATCGCATGTCCGAGAATCAACAATGCGTGAACTTACAATAAAGGACTCCATAAAAAGTGTCTTTTGAAACCATACCCACTGGTCACAATGTAACAATAGCGGCGTCATGGGAATCGACTGCATCAGTCGAGAGCCATGATCAGGGCTGTTGGTGCCATGCTATTCTGTAAAAATTTCAGAGTGAATCTTTCATAAAGTTATCTTAAAGGTAGACAACCTTTAAGATAATTTTATGAAAGATTCACTAAAAGATCTTATCTATCGCTCTTGGCGATAAGACCGCCCATTGTATCACCCTTTGTAAAATAATATTCATGTTCTCTAATTTATATGGCGTATGTACGCTACGTAGAACAATATAGAGTTTTCTAAAAAAGATAAAGAGTAAGTATTCTAATCTTGAAGTAAACTGTCCACCTACAGTTAATAGTATCAATCTCTAGCATCAGCCAAACTCATCATTTCAGCCGAAAGACGTCCACTGCTGGAAATAGGCCTCTCCCAAGGATCTCCACGACGACCGGTCCGCTACCAGTGGTTTCCCGCGACCTTCGCCAGGTTGTCGGTCCACCTTGTCGAGAGCCTACCCACGCTGCGTCTTCCTGCGTCGAGAACCCGTCGGCCCTATCTGCCGGTATATTCTGTAAAGATTTCATTGTGAACACTTACGTGAAGTGACTCGAAAGTGAGTTGTGGAATGACAATTCCCTCTTTATCTTTGACGGTGAAATTTTTACAGAATAGCATTAGTAACACTATAGTGAAAGAATTGGCTCAGTTCAAATAAGTTTTCATCCACGGAATTCAAATACTGGGATTTAAATACGGGTATTGTGAAAGAAAAAAATAAAATTAGAATTCTTTGTATGAGAGGAGACCTGTGCCCAGCAGTGGGACGATAAAAAGGTTGATGATAATTTGTGAAAGTCAATATATAACATGCTGTAGTAGGCTTGTTCGTGTAGGTGAGATTAAGCTCGCTTGGTTCAAGTTGTTTCAATGAAGGTTAAATAAAAAATTATAGCAGAAAACCATATAGAAGAAAACCAACATGGCCACCAAAGCAGTTTTATTATTATAAGAATATTGTTACCAAACAACATCTAGTAGGTAATAGTTTATTGTTGTTGATTAATCAAAACGAATTTGCTTTGCCGTTGCAATTGCAAGTGAGTTACGAATTAAGGAGGCAGCTGTTTGGGCGCCAAAATTATGCTGTCAACTAAGATTAAATAGTTGAGTATTTTTTATTTAAGTAAATTTTATTGATTGTTCATTTAATTTATTAATTACTTATTTAAAAAAGGTTAATTAAACTCCTGTATAAATACTTTACAGTATTCTCATTATTATATTTGATATCTTGTATTCAGGGCCTAATCAGTTACATTACAACAATACCTTAATTCGCAAATAACTCCACATTAAGTCAAAAAGAAATTGTTTAATTTAACTCCTAAATACACGATAATATTTTAATTAATAGGTATAAAGGAGTTTACATTATTAAAAATACATACTAGCTTACGATATTATTTAACAACGGCATTTTAGATCATTCCTTAAGGGATGTATAAAAATTGTATACAGTTTTAAGCATCTCCTGAAAATATGGAGACGATCAGACGACGTTATCATATATTTATGTCTGTAGATTCAAGTAGTCTAAGTAAACAAAATAAACGTAAAAAGAACCAAGTATTTCCTGAGTAATACAAATAATAAAGATTTTAGCTAATTTAGAGCAAAGTTAACAATCCGTTGACTATAAAGAAAAACAAATAAGATCGTTTCCTCATTGTGCGGATATTTCCGATGATAATACCCGCAGCTCACTTTCTAATATCCGCGGAACTGATTTACTGGAAATACTAATGATTGGCATGCTTAGTTTGTTACTAATTATACTAACTAGACAAGCATTTGCATTCATTTCGAAATAAGTAACAGAGCATTCTGATTTTCACATACCGATCAGCATTGCGTTTCAACCCTGAGGAATATGGGTATTTTGTGTTCTTTTGTCAACCAAAACACTTAATATTGACGCCGATTTATTTCTTAACAAACTAAACTAAATTTAGTTCAGTATATCTTTTTCTTTCTATTTAATTAAGAAAAGGACGGAAGATAAATATTAGCTTGGTCCTTTCAGATTAGTCGGCGCCTGACGTAAATCCAGTTTTTTTTTAGAAGGCAGCCATGTTTTTATCGTGTCTAATTTGTCCTGTGTTAATTTGACAGTTACTGAACAAGGGAATCGGCGCCATTTTCAATTTGAAAGTAACTGTCAGTATGCCTTTTCACAACTAAACTACTGAACTAATTTTTATCTATACTAATATATAAAGCTGAAGAGTTTGTTTGTTTGTTTGAACTCTCTAATCTCGGGAACTACTGGAGGGATTTGAAATACTTATTCTTTTTGCGTTGGATAGCCCATTAATCAAGGAAGGCTTTACGCTATATAACATCACGCTGCGACCAATAGGAGCGGAGCATAACTAGTAATAGTAAATGATTGCCGTGTGGTACCGGGCATAGAATATTACCAACCCATATCCTCTCGTGGGTGTCGTAAGAGGCGACTAAGGGAACTCTCACCAGGGAAGCGGGCAGCAGCGCTTCTCCTGTGGAATAACAAATTACTGCGATCCCTAACCCTACTGCCAAGGGTGAGGATTATGGTAATGCGCCCCAATGGAATGAAAGCCTTGAGGAAGGCCTGTGTCCAGCAGTTGACCTATAGGCTGAGAAGAAGAAGAGAACTGGCAATAAGAACAATGACATCCTAGGGAAGGACATGGTCTACTTTAGCACGCTCCTCTGGGATAATTTACGGCATCTACACGGTCGAAGCCTCAGGCTGAGGCTAGTCATTGATATCCTAGTGCGTATTCTCTTAGTCAGTCAACTAAACAGCCAGACGCTTGGCGGCACAGTTTTCAAACAAACTGTGCCGCCAAGCGTGCTAAAGAAATATACAATATGTAAATCTCACTCCCTTCTGCATTAACTGCGTGGATCAATAAAAGAGACATTAATCACAACGCAGCAATGTTGCCAGCCCTACCGCCACATCCGAGTAGGTGCGCACGCGCCGGGCGCACACCTTTCTACGGGTGACGTCACATCGATCCGGTTCTGTGTCAATGCACGAACACAACACACCTGTTGTAGTCGTTTGTTACCTGCCTTATGTAAGCTGACACCCCGTTTTAGGCTCAAAGGTGAGCCATTTTAGCTAACGGCTCATTTTTATCGTAATTTTTGAATAGGTTGTAAATTTTAAAGCACTGTGGCAATGGCGATTTGGGTACAAAAAATTAAGTTACCTTTTGTTTGGCTTTGGGAAAATGTTGAACAAAGAAAGGGAGAGGTAATTATAAATCCTGCCCTTGGAACGGCCAAAACACATTTTGGCTTGATGGCTTGCATTTTAAAATAACGTACCTACATTTTGGAACTCGACCTACCCCATCATATATACAGTAAGATACATAGCGAAACTTATAATCTGAGTACAAAAATTAACGGCTCTCTACATGATGTTTGACCGCGTCGTCATTGCTACACAGAGTGCTTGTGAGTAGCAACCGCATCCAGCACCCTAATTGCGTAACGCACTTTTACTATCAATTCTTATCAATTTGAAGCATATTGCTAATTCATGTCTTCGAAAAATGTATGTATCTAATCAATAACGAGAATAACGCAATGAATATTATTGAACTGTCAAAATGAAACCCATTGCTGCAACCCTGCAGAGTAGTATTTTGCGTATAAATTGTATTTTGAGTTTATGTTATGTTGTTTCTGATGTTGTCTAATATACAGTATGTTAAATAACAGAGGGCGTTCCCTTAAACTCGTTAATATATATCATTAATATATTAAAATAACAATATCAGCATAGAAAAATAAGCATAAAAAATCCGAATAAAAAAAATTCTAATTGGAAATAAATTTGAAACCTCCTGTTTTAAATTAAAATAGTAGTCGTCATGTATAAATAAATTGCGAAGTTGCCGTCTTTCATGTTCGCGTATACAGTGTGTTTCTTTTACATGTCATGTACAGGAAATATTTTTTTAGCATGTAGGTATGTATGCTATACTATTTCGGGTTAACGGGAACGCCCTCTGTTAGTTAACATACTGTATAAAAAAAAAATTCTTCCCTCAAATTCGGACTATGTGTTTGTAGGAATAGGTAACGAGTTTCAGGCGATTAAAATATGTTAGTAAGCTACCACGCCACAAACGTCAAGGCAAAAGGCAGTGACCTTCACCCCTGTATTTTGAAACGGTGCTTTAAGTTAGCGTAGTGTAGTGTTTGGCCACTTTTTAACCAAACATTTTTGATTTATGAACGAATTTAAGTGTTTCCGTCGTGTTCCGGCGTGATGTCTGGTGAAGCCGTACGCTGGACGGGTCTGAGCAGTTGTATTGCGATGTGTGCCTGGTACGATGCGCCAAATGTTGTTGTGTCGGGAGTTTGGTCGTGGAGGGTCTCCAGATCAATCTCCCTCTGGCGCAGCATCGTCGGTCGTGTTGTTGGGTTTAACATTGCATTATCTAGCTCAATTGCCGTCTTCCTTCCTATTCACTCAGTTATTTTTTAGTGAATAGGCTCTTAATAAACTAGCGCCCTTTACCATCAACGATTGGATCACAGCTTACCATCAGGCGAGATTGCAGTCAAGCATTAGTTTATAATATTATTTAAACCTAACCCGAGATCCGATCTAACTCGAGATGGTCTCCAAAGCCTAGAGCACAGGCGTATAGTAGCCAGCCTTTCGGTGTTCTATAGGATGCATTTTGGGGAGTGTGTGAGGGAATTGCATGATTTAATTCCCCATCTCCGTTCCTCCATCGGACGACCCGTCGTACTGCTGGTTTCCACCCTTACGTTGTTAACACCACTACGACATAGAATAAAGAGAGGGAAGTAGGTTATCTTCATACAAACGGACCGCGCGCGGCTTGTATGTGTGCGCCATCGTATCTATGCGTCGCCGCACGCACACCTAAACACAATATTAGAGTGCCTATCACTGCGCTAGTCGCGGCTAGCACCGAACGAGGTTCGCGCGTCACGGCTTTTCGGCACATTCGCTAAATCACAGATTACAGAATATTACGTAGCTAAATTAAAGAACAAAGTGTGATTATAGTAGGAAAACGTATTGTTGTTTGTTTGGGTGTCTTAATAATTCATCGATTTCAGAATTGTCTCTGTTCAGATTACCTACTGAGCAGGAAAGGTAAGCAAGTCACTTATTATTTTAGCATTATAGTTTTTACTTGATGATGAGATAGGTATCTACCTAGGAACTTACTTATTTCTTGTTGTAAGTATTAGTCTTCTATCAGACAGGGGAAGTGTGTAGGCCTGTTTTCGTACTAGAATTTATTATTCACACAAATCAATGATTAAAGGTACTTTTGATCTGTCAGTTGATTTCCCGCTAGCGCTACTGCTTTGTTTACATTTAGTTATGCCGATTTCTCAGTACCTATTGTAGGTAGGTATAGTAACTACCTACTTACAGTTATAAAATCATTATTAAAAATAACTAAGTACCTAATTGACTATTTGTGAATCAGATAAATAAAGTTCAGATCTTAACAACAGAAATGATTAGTCAAAGAGGCAGTTGTTAGTATTTTTATGTTGTTTTACGATTTTTAGGGTTCCGAAGCTAAACAGCAAAAAACGGAACCCTTATAAATTCGTTCTGTCTGTCTGTCTGTCCGTCCGTCCGTCTGTCTGTCTATCTGTCTGACTGTCTGTCCGTGTGTCACAGCCATTTAATTCTGAAACTATTAGGACTACACTGTTGAAACTTAGTAGGTAGATGTATTAAAAATAAAAATAAATATGGTCCTTTATGTGTACAAAACTACTAATAAATCACTAAATAAATGATGAAAAAAACTGACCAGTATATGATTATAGGTATGTACCTATACTAAATACTAAGCAAATAATTTAAATATAAGCTCTTAGTCTATAAATATTTGTTAGCGGTTTCGGTGACAACCGAATCCGACGAAGCGCGAACAGTCGTCAACTTTTAGACCTTTGCCAATTTATAGACACTGAATTAAAATTTAGCTAAACGTGACAACCCTAAGACAGTAGGCAATTAAATCGCGGATTGGGTCGGAGATAACCTACTTCCCTCTCTTTATTCTATGACTACGATCCGGACGAAGCGTTTCGCCTCCTCCTTTATACCACGTACATCGAGGGACTGGAACAATTTGCCAGCGGCGGTGTTTCCGTCGGACTACAATTTGAGTGTCTTCAAGGCTAGAGTGAATAGGCTCTTAATAAACTAGTGCGCTTTACCATCAACGATTGCGTCACTGCTTACCATCAGGCAGGATTGCGGTCAAGCGCTTGTTTATAATATATGTATAAAAAAAAAACAAATCATCATCATAAAACTCCATAGTCTCAAGTCTCATCCCACTGCCGGAAGTCGAACCCTAAACCCGATAACAGACAAGAGTGATCTCCAACTCGTGTCCTGTCAACCAAAACCGTGTCAGTCAACACAAAAGCCGGCTATCAACGATTTTCTATAGTTTTCCGTAGAGGCAGGCTTGACCTGAAGCGATGCGTGACATCGATTCACTCCACTCAGCTAAACATTATGGTACTTATTATAGGTTTTTCACGCTCTCTCAGCGTGGGATCAGGTCGTATATTGATTTATATGATAAGAGCCAGGTATATGACAGACATTTCAAATCTGTTGTTCTGGTCTAAAAATACATCTATTCAAATCATATACTGCACTCTAATTGCCATACTACTTATTACCTTCAATTTGAATCTTTTGAAGCATGTTGCAAATCCATTGCTCCTTATTTTCAAAAAATTTGTCTGCTCAACAACGTAAATAATGCAATGAATATTTTGGAACTGTCAAAATGAAACCAACTGACAGTGTATTACGCTATTACTCTATTACGCTATTAGTCTTATGATAAGTAACTAATACATAGGTATATACAAAAATATATTTTTCAAAAACAAATTCCTGGTTGTCTACAAAAATGTAAACAATAATGAAAAAATAACTTTAATTCCTACACAATAGTGTTATGAAGACTTCAACCCATATCCTCCCGTGGGTGTCATAAGAGGCGACTAAGGGAACTCTCTCCAGAAAAGCGGACAGCAGCCCTTCTCCTGTGGAATAACAAATTACTGCGATCCTCAACCCGCCTGCCAAGCGTAGTGATTATGGCAAACGTCCCTAAAGCAATGAAAGCCTTGGGGGAGGCCTTTTTCCAGCAGTGGACCTCTAGAGGCTGAAGAAGAACAAGTACAGAAAAAATTTAAAACCTTTTCATTAGTGCTAGTTAATCTGAAATCAACTTAAACATCATTGTAATAAAGTCGATATTTGTTTGATTAGAAAGAGAGTGGGAGTGTGCATCACTGTACCTACAGTTTTACTATACGTACGTGTTCTAAATAATACAGTTATATAAAATGATAATTATTTAATAAATGATCGCTAAAACACGTATGTATAGACGACGGCACATCAAGCTACCACAATCTGTCTGATTTCGTTATTAGATTTTTTTGCTTTATGGCTAAAGTATTAAGGCTCAAGGTTGATTGGGAATATCTGACAGTTTGGGAGAGCTTGACCTGCTGTCGTCCGTACATAGAATCTTCGAAACTATGTAGGTATTATACTTTTTTTCAAATTCTACGTAAAATATTCATAGCAACACACATTTTTACATAAATTAGCAATGTAATACATACATTACTAAGTACGTAAGGCAGGTGTACACGAGAGCGTAATACACTTGCCTCTGTGTGACCTATGCATATTCATTGTGTGCTCAAGTCGGTACAAAATAACTTTGTAATATTATCTTGTTTTATTTTACTCGCTACCTGACAAGATGGCATTTTTTGTGATGGCAAAAGTTTTACAAAAAACTTCAAAAGGACACGGAGAACCTCATTACGTGTCGCTACCTGGGTTACGTTAATAGAGACAGGAAAGTAATCCCAGTATTCATTATAGGCTCGAATAGTGGTTTTGTTTAGGTATGCTGTTTAATAGGAAATATAACAAGTGTACTTTCTATTCGCCTCAAAGTGGCAGGACAAAAAAACCGGTCAAGTGCGAGTCGGACACATGTTTTCTTTTTTATAAGTAGGTAAATACATATTATAAACTACTGCTTAAAAACAAAGGTATAGTTACGCTATACTTAACTGTTTTTAATGTTAATCCATACTAATATTATAAATGCGAAAGTAACTCTGTCTGTCTGTTACGCTTTCCCGCTTAAACCTCTCAACCGATTTTGATGAAATTTGGCACAGACAATCTTTAGACCCTGAGAAAGGACATAGGCAACCTTTTATTAAAAATAAAATTGATGTTCCCGAGGG